>JAGSMT010001087.1:0-78426 GCA_029286875.1 Lamproptera curius | reverse complement strand
AAAAATTATGTCCAAAGCAACTGATCGAGCTGAGGTTCGCCACCGGGGCCCTCGATACATGTTGCTAACGGGTTAGAGTGATCAAAAGCGACTCAACCTGAGCTGAGGTTCGGCCCTCCTGGGCACCCTCTGATTAGATCGCTGACGGTTTAAAAATAGTGGCAGCCAGAGCCGAGGTCTCCCCTCTGGGGACCCTCGGAGCTAAGCCAACAAATTAAGAGGTGAAGCCTGTGCACGCTTAAAGTTGCACAGCCCCTCGACTCCGCCGGGTTGTAATGGTTGACTCCACCAACGAAAGTCATCAGATAAACGATAAACGATAAACGATGAGCTTTGCTCACTGGCCATTGTCGGAGGTATCAAAACTGCCCAATCAAATTATTAGAAACTGGTAGGGGTGTGCGAATAAGCCGTACTTACGAACAATCGGTCATCATCATCATTCTTTTGAAGATTCGAATAATTTTAAGGTTCCCGAATAATTCCAAAAGTAATGATCCGTTTTTTTTCTAATTATTAGTTTTTAGTCTCCTTTCGAATTATTAGTGAAGTGTTGAAAATTACAAGTATTTGATTCGAATTTCAAGTCGAAAATTGATATTCAGATCAATTCGAACGATATTGGCACATCCCTAGAGACTAGCCAATACGAACGTCTGCGTTTTTTAAGCGAAATGTGTAAACAATGTATATGTACATAGATAACAGATTTCTGACTGAATGGATCACGACATTTACCGCAAAATACTTTAGATCTGTTGCAAGAATTTTTTTATCATATTACATAGTATCTGGTATGAATAGATCACATATTCACTAATCATTGAAGATAGGAAACCAATTGAAGAAAAAATATTTTAAATCTATCTCTTAACGTTGCGCTAGCGTTTGCCATTCAACCGCATAAGATTGTAATTTTTGACAAAAAATATTTAAAAAATGCTACCACATGACAGCTTATAGCCGTCATTTTTAAGTATATCGATCGAAATCGGAGAACTAGGAGCTGATAAAGAAGCAACATATTATGTGTATAAAAAGTACATACGCTCCGAAAGGAGTACTTCCTTCTTATACGAAGTCGGTCAACAAACATCTCCGCAGAATATTGTCCATTTTTAACCACGCGTCACTGTAATGTCGGTGCAAAGGTTTAATACAGTTACAATTTAAAAATTTAAATGTTTAAATATAACACGATTTTAACAGGATAGTATTACTATCGGCTAATAAATTAATAAAATTGATATTCGTGGAACTAAATCACGAATATTAACTATAAATAAAATAAAAATAAAAAAGCCTTTTATTTCCAGTAAAAGAAATTTACACTTCTCATGTATCTACTATTAAGTATGTGTTAGTAAAAATAGTTTAATCTATGTTAGTATAACTTCTTTCTATATTTTTTATATTTTTTTTTTATGTTTACGCAGAGACGAGCAGTCGGGCCATTCTGATGGAAAGTGGTCAATGATCACCTTCATAGACATTGGCAATACTCAGTGGTATCGCCAACGCGCTGCCTACCGTGAGACATATAGGTGTTAAGTCTCTGTTACCCATATAATGCATCCGAGCATGGTGCTCTTCTAACTGGAAACACAGTAGTGTTTTCACACTACTGTTCGGGCAGAAATAGGACCGCGGTGGTCACCTATCTCAGACGTCTCCTGTAAACAGGGGACCACCACGGTCTATGTAAAGGATTCCATTAAGATACATACAGGATATATATATATATCCTATGTAATCTTTATATGTTTTATATAATATATTTATATATTTATATATACAGGTGTCCTTTAGAATGGATAACTCTGGAGGCCGCAAGCACAGCTACTCCGTGCACTGAAAAAATACCAAAGAAAAATTCAACTGGTACCAAGTTATGATTTTTAATACGTAAATCCATTTTTATGATGTTATTGTCAATTTATTGCACAGGACGCCAAATTAATGAATTTGCTTACGTTTTTGGTGTTATATTACTCCTCACTAGACTATACTATTACAAAAGTAATAAATAACATGAGTATCTATTGTACTTTTTAACAAAAATATATCAATTTTAATTTCTTTAGTAGAATTTGATCACAAAATTTGAAAGTTTGAGAGTGTTTCATGAAAAAAAAGTATGGAAACCTAAGTGGCCAAGTATTTAAAAAATGCGCAGTTAATACAGTTTACAAATGGTATAATACATCATTTTATCTAATACTATTATGAACTTATTGCTATTGAGATGCAAAAAGGGTAAATACGACTAAAAAGAAACGATAAATATATTATTAAATTTTAATAATAAGAAATTGCAGGTGTAACATAAAACAATCTTTTATTTATAACAGGTGTTCAAATTGTTCTGCCACTGACTCTAACACACGCTCTACATCTTCTAATAAAGGCTCTACTAAGAAACGTGCGTAGTGTCGTTCATTTATTTTGGAAGCGGCCTCTTGAACACGGCTGCGTAATTCCTCCAAATTTGAAATCGTTTTCGAGTACACCTTCCTTTAGGCAACCCCAGTAAAAAAAGTCAAGAGGGTTTAAATCTGGGGATCGAGGAGGCCACAAATGGGACCCAAACGACCAATCCATTTATTTGGATATGTGTATTAAATAAGAACGGACGTTTGCACCATAATGTGCAGGACAGCCATCATTCTGAGCCAATGGATTCCTTTATCTCCTCAGGCACTCTCCCAATAAGGTTGGGAGATCATTTGTAAAGTTTAAGTAACTTTGAAGATAAATTTCCCGGCAGTTCGAAAGGACCAATAACTATCCATTTAATATACCAGTCCAATAATTTATTTTGAACTGGCTATTGGACTTCTCTTCTCGCTATTAGATTTGGATTTGAGAGTTGCCAGCTGTGCAGATTATGCATATTAAAGTATCCGTCTTTTTTAATGTAGATTCTGTCGCTCCATAGAATTTTTCAAAGAATTGTGGATTTTCTTCTATTTTGTCAAGCATTTGTCGACAAAACAATCTTGCATGGTAATCTCTCGGTTGCAGAGCTTGGACGCGTCTAATATGGTAAGGATGATATTTATTTATTTTCAGTGCACGGTGCACGGTCGTTTTTGGGATTCCGGTGCGACGTGATATTGCTCTTGTAGAGGGTAGATGGGTCTTGCTGAATTTCATCAAGCACAACATCTTGAGTATTAATATTAACACCGTCCCTAGTGCAATAAAAGGACCTTTGTTACTGTTTAAGACTAGGTAATTGTTTTCAATTTCGTCTTAGTTACCCTTTTGCATCTCAATAGTAATAAGTTCGTAATAGTATTAGATAAAATGATGTATTATACCATTTTGTAAACTGTATTAATCATGGCATTTTTTTAAATACTTGGCCACTTGGGTTTCCATACTTTTTTTTACATGAAACACTCTCAAACTTTGTCAAAATTATTTTGTGATCAAATTTCATACTAAAAATTAAAATTGATATATTTTTGTTAAAAAAGTACAATAGATACTCATGTTATTTATTACTTTTGTAATTTTATTGTTTTTTTTTTTTATTTTTTTCGAGTGCCGGGTAGCTGTGTTTGTGGCGCTCAAGGATTATCCATTCTAAATGGGACACCCTGATATACAGACTATACTATTACAAAAGTTATGGTGGGTGGACTGACTTTTTACATGCCCATCCGACGCATGGATCATCTTACTTTTCAGACGAATTGGGTGATCGGCCCAAATTGCCCTAACCAACTAGGAAACAACAATGAAAATTTGTTGGTCCCCGCAGGATTCGAACCCACGACCTCCGGTTTCTAAAGCACACGCCCATACCACTAGGCTACGTGAGGCAGTCTCAGTCTCTTTATATATATATATATATATTTAATTTTTTTTTTTTTAAATATTTATTTAGTTTTAAATATATTTTTTTTAAATTAGTCTACCGGAACCCCAGAATGGGTAAAGGCCTCCTCCAGTGACTCCCATTTGTTTCTGTTTTCAGCTACTTTTATCCAGTTTGGTCCAGCTAGGTCTACCTTTTGTTCTTTTGCCTAGTGGTCCGTTCCCATAAAATTTATTTTTTGGTCCATCTTTGATCCGTTAGCCGGGCAAATGACCAGTCCACTCCATTTAATTTTTTTGCAACTTTGCGGTTACTTTTTATTTTCATTTTATTGGCATTTTGTCCAACTTTATATTTAACATGCTTCTTTTCGAGTCCCCCTTGACAAACGTTTATCTTTTTTTCTTGTTTAGAGGAATTTCCCGTTCAAACCATAGTCAGCATGGCAGAAGATTCGAATTATGACTTTGGTTTTTTGTGTTCTGTTGGTAAAGATCCCTGAAAATTCCGTTGGGGTTTAAGGATATCGCTTGAGCATTCGTATCTTTTTTTTCAGTCCTTTATCCAGTTGTATTAGTTTTTCGCCCTTGATTTGTGGTTTTAGTTTTTAATTTTTTCTTCCTTTAATAGCCCTCTTTAGTTGGGGATAATATTTTTGTTGTTTATTTTTTCCCTTTTTGGTCGGCTTTGTTTTGGGAGAGATGTTTTTCTATTTTTATAGCAGTATTGTACTGGGTTTTAGAAAGTTTAGAAGATAGCTGTGATATTAGTTTTTCGTTGAACTAAATTTTTTTTCTTCGCTCTTAAGTTTCAAATTGACTATTTGTAAATTTGGTTTTTGAATTTTTTGTTTGACTAATGTTATTTTGACCTGAATTTGGCAGAATTGGTTCAAATTTAGTCTTATATTTTAAATATTTGGTTTTTGACAAGATATAACGATTTCGTTTTTGTATTTTTCCGTCAGGGGACCCGTTCCATCTTATTCCCTCTTTTTTAAAACATGTGTTTATTATCATTAGTTTGTGCTGGGCAACTCTATAGTCTTTGTCCTTATTACCCTCAGACCTGTGTTTTTTGAATAAAATTCGTCATCTTCTGGGATTCCCGTTTCGTTAAAATTCCCATTGATATTGTGTTTTTGTGTTAAAATTTGTTATTGTATTGTAAAATTCCTCAATATCATGTTCGCTTGCCGCTTTTTACACATTTTACAAAGATATCTTAGACCTTGTATATTTATATTTAGATTGCCACCGCCTGTTATGCCAAAGGCTTATTATTGGTTCTTCAGAGACTTAAATTATGAAACCAATCTGATTGCAGGGGTTTGTCCTATAAGCACATTTGAAGTTTTTGTATTGTATTTTATTTCGTTCCTTTATTTGATATTGATGATATTATATATTATACGAAAAGAGTTGAAGTTGTTGTTGGGATGTTATTTTGATTTATTCGGGATATTTCTTTTTTTTGGATTCATTGGGGTTTTGGCCGTATTCTTCACAGGACCATTGAAGAAAAGTTTGGGTTTTATTTGTTTCCATTTATTTGGAGAGGGGGGAATTGCTTTGTTGTTTGTTGTAGTTTTTTGATTGGTTGTTTGTTTGAGTTTTGGGTTTAAGGAAACATATTCCCGTTTGATAACCCACCGATAATTGATGCCCTTTTTACTTTTGTTTGGGTTTTTTTTGGTATTGAATCTGTTTCAAGGTCATAAGGGGAAATTGATAGGTTTTTTTTGTGTTTGGAGTTCCCCATTTCCTATTTTTATTTTGTACTAAAGTTTGTTTATTTGATGGTAAGAAATTTCCTTTTCTTTCAAGATTTTGCCTTGCAGTGTCTTTCTTTTGAGAACAAAGGGAAGTCTTTTAGTAGGGGCATTTTATTTTGTGCCCAGTGTGCTGAAATACGGTTATTATAGGTATATTAACATATAATATGAATAATGATAATCAGCAGCACGTGGGATACGATATAAAAGGTCATTGTTATGAGTACAAGTAGCCCGTCATTCCATCGGTATTGGATTTGAATCACGAATAGATAGATTTCTATTGTTAGAAAGAAACCCAAATGGTAAAAAAATTATGTTTTCAGAAAACGATTATACAATGTTCTGTTGCTCTGTGCCTTGTTTGGGGGGATGCCAGGCGCTCCCAATAAGGACTTAACTGCACCGGGCCCCCCAGACGGGGAGCCCCGGTTTGCGTCAAAGAGCATGCAAATTAAACCTTTAAGCCTTTAAAACGAGCAACTACTGATATGAGTTTTTCATGCTATTTGTAATGGTTAATTTGACTTATCAGAAAAAGGTAATTGTTTTTAGCCTAAAATAGGGACAGACATACATCCTTTTTAAGTTACAAAACAAAGTCAAAATATGCCATCACCGGTAGTTAACCGAAAGGAACTTTTTAATAACAAATATAACTTATTAGATATTTTTCCTGAAAATGAACTTAAAAAAGGTGAGAGTGATAATAAATACACACGGACAAACTTATACAAATTTGCACCCAAAAAATACATAACACCACACAGCTCTTATTTTAAGATTATCTTTTCACTCTAAAACTTAAATTTTTTGTGTTTTTAACGTTATCCTTCAAACAGTTCTCTTAAAATTTGATAATTAATAAATTGGCGAATTGTTTTATTTTTAGGTAAATTTATAAGACCTTGGTGTGGATTTTTTAAACATCTTTTTACCTTACTTTTTACCCTACATTGTAGTTTTATATAACATTTTTTTAAATTAAAATTTTTGTTAACTTAAACGTTCCCATTACGAAACATAGCATGGCATAATAACTGAATATCTAAATATAACCTTATTGCAATAATCGAAAAAATTGGTGACACCTAATGTGTAAATTATTACGTTTGCGCAATATAATTCATTTGAAATATAAATTTTCCATGAGTTGTTCGATTTTTTTAGTTTTCCAATTTTGTCACAAAAAAACCACACACACACACCCCAGTTTTTACTAATTTAAAGTCATAAAAACTTTTATACATATTTTCATCATCATCAGCCTGTGCGGTCCACGGAGATCGGCTCCCCCAATCCCACCGCATTCGATCTTCGGCTTTCTCATCCAGCCCACACCGGCTACATTGCGAATGTCGTCACCCATCTTGCGCAGGGCGTCCCCACTACGTTTGTCGAGCCCGGCCCCAGAACTTTTACGACCCCAGCGTCGTCAGTTCTACGGTTATATGACGCCCACTGCCACTTCAGCTTATAACTGGTGGCTAAATGTTGACTTGGTTCCTGACGGATCCAATAATTTCTTGATGGATCCCTTATTATAATTACTTGCTTAAACTAAAAAACATAAGTTCACCAGGTTTAGTAGAAAAGAAGTACGCCATGGCTGAAAGTTTTTTGTTTTGGCTACATTTTTGGGAAAAAAAAAAAGATGATATCCAACTTTCATGGTCATTAAAAATATCTTTTTTCTTATTTTTAAACAGACCTTAAAGTTAATTTTTAAAATTTTACTCAAATAGGACCGATTGTTGCTTTAGAATTAAACTAGACTTTATCAAATCTATTTTACTTTCACTAATTTACTTTTCTCCAGATAAAGTTAACTCAATGGTTTTATGCAAAGTTTATAATGGGTATTGTAACTTTACCTGTTCGAGTGGGGAATAATTTAAACCCCTTTTATAGATTATATAACATATTTAAAAGAAAAAAGTGATGGTTTAGGAAAGCGGAATCAAGTCTATTGTTATTCAATCCAAATATTGTGAATCAGCCCCTGGTAAATAATATTTTTAAGAATTCCGATTTGTTTGGACATATTTCTGACAAACGGAAAAAACAACAGATCATCAAATTATCTGAAAAATAAGATATGCCTGATTAAAGCCGGCACGGCTTTAAATGCAAAACCATCTTTGCATTCACCATGGATCAGTGTGTTTTAAGTATCAGATGTCAGCCCTTCGGAAACCGATATTTAATATTTCAACAAGACGTCGTTCCCTATAACCCGAAAAATGGCAGGGAAAATTGGTTGCCTGTAAATTGAAACGGGGAAAGTTAAACGAGACAATCTTTAGTGGGGAACTTTTAAGCTTATAGTAGAAAGAAGGATCAACCTTTTCTCTTAATCTCCCCTTTCATTTGCAGGCCAACCGCACGGGACAGAGAGGAGCCTCACTTTCTCTTATGCTTCCTCATGGAGAGGCGTGAGCGGCGCTGTGACACAGTTTTGAGAGGCCTTGTCGAAAAATTTATAAGGCATCCAACCCCGGATTATACATAGAATATATTCCGTTCCAAGGGATAATATTTTTGCAGTTTTATAAATAAAATTAAATCCGTCTTACTTTAAGGCAGTGTTTATAAAAACTATGATATTTTTTTGGTTATATTTGAAATTAAGAATAAAATGAAACCATCACTTATCAAATCACTTATTAAAAATGAAATAATTTGTATAATATTTTGTAAAATTAAAACAACTGTATACTAAACCGGAAATTTGATTCGGACCAAAATCACAAAGGATTTATGTTTCATTGTTTGATACAACAATATTCGGTTTCCAGAGTTTTAAATTGTGCAATTTTTTATCAACAAACACTTGCCTGATAAACTTGATGAGGCAAAGTATATTTTTATTAATTAGTTTAAAATCATGTTATTTTTATTGTTCTATTCTTTAAAGCCAAATTAGTTGTCGGCCAATTACAATGTAAATTTTACCACCACTTCCCGGAAAGAGGAGGTACCAATTGGAGGGTTTTTGTTTTAATTTAAGTTCCCCTCCAAATGGTCCAATATAATTTTCCTTTTTTAAATAATAGAAGAGCTGAATGGAATTTTGTAAAAAGATTTAATAGATATTCAAGAAATTAAGGAAATTGGCGTCAAAAAATCACAAATAAGGGTGTTGAGAATTTACAAAGTGGCTCAACTTTAAAAATTAGTAAACATTTTAATCATCATCATCACCCTTGACAGGTCCATGCGGAAAGGCCCCAATACCCCTTCCAATAGGGGTTTTAGACCGTATCCCAAATTAAAAAATTTTTTCCCAAATATTATAATAATTAGTAGATATTAAAATTTCTTTCGCCAGTATTAAAAATGACATCATTTTGGGCCCACCCTTCCAAATGTTTCTTGTTAATTCCATAACCCCATTTAGCTAATTCGGCATTATTGGAAAACACGCTACATTAGGATCAGGGCGGGTCCATATTGAGTCGTTGCCAGCCCGCCCTGGCTCGCCGAATCGGGCTGGGGTGTTGACGGGGCGCAAGACCCCGCGGACTCTTTCATCCGATTCAGGTCTCCGCCCTCCCAGACACCCATACCGGGCCCGGCGGACCCCGAGGGAGACGGCCCGGGGCCCCTCGAAGCCCGGACCGAGAGGCTGAAGGGGGGCAAAGGCAGTCGTGGGTTTCGCCCAATTTTGTCGATGGGAGGGAGGCAAAAGTGGCTACGCCGTCGCAGGGTGCGACCGTCGATTTCCCGGCCAAACGTCTCCCCCAAACGCCGGGGTACTGGTGGAATCCGAAATTGCTGCGATGGCAGAGAGGACCGTGGCACGGTGCCAGAACCCGGTCGGGACGACGGCGCAAGACCCGGCCCTTGAGGCGAAATTGTTTGCCCTTTTCAGAGCAAAAGGATGGCCTCCGGGGTGGAATAGCCGAGGCGATCGCCCGGGCGGGAGGAGGGGGCGGCGCTGGACAGCGACCATGTGGGGGCGGCCCTCAAAATGGTAATAACAGGCTTCGTCCGCCCCCATCACGAGGTCGGCGCCGCGTTGGTTGCGGGATCGGAGGCTTTATTCCCCACAGGAGAGGAGCACACGGCACCTTCGAGGTCCAAATGACACGGATGATTTCACCCGTCCCAAGCGCCGAGTCACCCGGGAGAGTTCGGGCCCTTCTAAAATGAGGGGCAAACCCACCGCCCTGGTCCTGTGGCTTCCGGGGACGCGTGGGGCGGCCCGGGACGCCCAGCCCAGAGGAGGGCGATGTTTTCGCCGTCTGGCTCAAACCTTAACACCACAGAGGGGAAGACAGGCAGACCGTACCCATCCAAAGGAGGGCGTCCTGGGACTGCCCCGCCTACAGGCCGATCGTGCTGTTGACGGGGGAAAACTTTGGAGAATCGGGGCCCCATCGTCCAGACCCAGAACACGTCGGTCCAAATTGGGAGTGGAGTTTTTGCAAGGGGCCGGTTGACCGTCCACGCGGTGCTGCGGGTTAGGTCCCGACGGGAGGGTGTTGGGGTGAGGGGTTTTTGGCGGGCACCCGACACCCAACGATTCAACCCCTGCCTTGATGCATAAAGGAGGCGCCCGATACCCGGGTGCCTACCCGAAAGGGTGACGGGGGCTACCTGTCGCATCGACGTTGAGTTCCCGGCCGAGATGGGCCCGTGTGCTAGATATTATGGTTTTTTAATTTTAACAACATACTTTTGTTCTATCATAAATTGTTTAACAATAGATTTAATTAGCCGTTTGTAGCTGGGCAATAATGCGTTATAACTGGGATTGGGCTATTTTCACGGTAAAACGTAGTTACTAATCGCATTATGATTTATCTTACAACGATTCTTCATTAGCATTTGAAGGTGTGGTAGTGATAGTTGATCATCCAAATATTTCCTCAAGAGATATTTCAATGCTTTTCTTTCCATCATCTGAAGCACCTGTAAAACAATAACGTATAGTTGAAATAATATGGTTTTTATTCTTAAAATTTAGCCCAGCTGCTTGTGCAAGAAAATAAGAGAAGTAAAATACAGTGTTAAACAACTTAATTTTTTAAATTTTACACAAAGTCGGCGATGGTGTATATCTAATTGTTAACAAAAATCAACAGTTACCGTTTTAAAATGCAATGTCTTATGTCTTATGTATTCGAAGTTATGCTTCTAGACCTGTGTCTGTGTGAAGCTTCATATATTACTGAGTTCAGAGGATTGCGATTGCTTGGTGACCAAAACTATAAAGAAATGGCCACACGCATTTAGGATGCGTGGGTTGATTTTGAAGAAGTCGTTTACACACACGGACGTTCGGTATACGGGACCGAGGCGCCGATGTTCGGGTCGACTGTCTAATCGATTGCTGGTGGCGGTGAAAACCACCCTGAACGCGGGTGTATCTCGTGTACGCGGTGTGTTGGTCTCGGCCGTGCTTTTAAAATGCAATGAAGCTAAGATGAAATTTATACACATTTGGTAATATCTCCACAATTTGGTGATTACATACAGGTGTATATCATCACATACTTCATCATCAGCCCGTGATAGTCCACTGATGGATAGGACTCCTCACTGTGAGGGCTAGAGGGCCTATACACTAGAGGTGTATATCCATTGGGCCTTGGTCCGTATCCCGGCCTATTGTACCGTATGTATAAATATAAAAGACCAGCATAGCGTAGAGGCTAGTGATACCGAGCGGGTTACGCCAAAGGGTTTTATTACGGGTATCCACCACGGTAGCGTATTACTGATAAGCATAGTGTTTTTCTCGCCTCTGAATATATTTAACTATGTTATATTTTTGTATTTAGAAAAGTCTATCAATGTAAATACAATTGTAGTAGTTTATACTGGAACGTTTTTAGATTTGGGCAAGTTGATGTTGAGTTTTATCAAGTTGTTATTATTACCTTTTGTTTGATATTATTATTTAACCAATTAATAACAAATAATTGGCACAAGTCAACATATTTATATGTATTAGTCTCGGTTTATTGTTATTGATTATAAATATTTATAGATTTCATTTTATTAGCATTTGCTGACGGTAAAAGTAGTTGAAGGACGTCGATGGACTGAATATTACTCATTAAAGGACTGCTCTTCCCTTTTCTTCTAATCTATCTTTAATTATATCAATTAAACATGTATCAGCAGACATTATTATATTTCACATTTTTGCCGAATTTAAAAGGAAATTTTAATAACTGCAACTCAAACATTTCTACAGTGACTGGGTAAAAGGGGAGAGATCTCGGAGAGGTCTTATTTAATTAAGGCCGAACGTATCATTTCCCATCAGGCAAATGCAAAATGCATTTCTAAATAAAACTTTTATATTAAAAAAAATTGCAAATATTAAATAATAAAACTTACTGGACTTTACATTATTAATAAATAATATTTAAAACTATTCTTTGTAATTAAAACTAACTACTTGCATATAAACTGGAAGCACCATAAACGGATACTAGTAACAACCATAGACTAATTCTTCCAGCAACTTGTCTGCAAAGAATAACTAGATCTTTTTCAGGAAAAAAACGTTGGAAAATTTAACTGTTAATAAATTTTTAAAATAACTTAGTGCTCAAAGGTTATTACAATGCTAGCGATTTTTCATAATATAATACCTCTTGTAATAGAAATTTCGCTCCAAGTTTATTTCTATATGACATTTATTTCAATTAAAAATAGTCCAATTGAATTTCTTTCGCCGGTTCTTCTTAGAATGAAGGCGTCCTCGCCGTGCTGGGTATATTAAAAAGATATTTATATTGAAATACGGATTATAATTTTAAGCATCAATATTACGGCATTAACCAACTTTTTATTGCCAGCCGACGGCATAAGCTGTTGGCACTCAAAATGTTTCGAAGAATAAATCTATGTCTTCTTTGATTCAAATGAAATTATTTCATTATATTAGCAACATGTGATTAAAAGTTTAACAAAGTAAGATTTTACGATTATGATATACAAACGTACACTCCTTTAAAACATTTAAACTTACATATGGTTTGACATAAAATTGATGCAATAAGTTTGAAAACATGAATCAAAATTGAAATTCTTCAACTTTTTTCTCTCTCTCTATTGCTTATATGAATAGTTATAGTATTGGTTAAATAAAATTACTTTTACGGATTTTATCGCGTTTATTTCACATTTTAAATTCCTTGACGTTTCGAACACTTTCCAGCGGTCAGTGGTCATGGGTAGACTGAGATGTCATGCGTCTTTGCCAGTGTTGAAGCAGGGTTTCAAATCTTAATTTTATGAATTATTTTAACCTCGTAATTCGACTCCATGCAAATGAACTGATTTTCACCACGGCCGCTGGAAAGTGTTCGAATTTTCTGGGAATTTAAAATGTAAATAAACGCGACAAAATCAGTAAAGTACTATTTAATAATTTTTTTTCTCCTTTATATTGACATTTTGGAATGTGTCGTTAAACATCTGCTTGTTACTAATTATATTTACTTGTAATTTAAAAGGATATGGGCAAATATCAATGAATAAATCTGACTAAGCGCCTGCAGGTAACCAGTCGTGTGAAATGTGAAACATAGATTTTGTTCCTTATTTTCGTTTTTTTTGGCACACTGAGAAAGGGCACATTAGAGAAGGATGCAGAGAGCTTTGTTATTTTCTCTTGATCCACAATATATACACATCTTCTTCATTATTCGGCAAAACTGAGCAATAAACCAAAGAGATTTTATATATTACTTGTATGAATGACAATATTTTAGGTATTAACTTGTACTCGTTATTATAAATTATTAAATTACTAAATCAATTTTAAAACGAAACAAAAATCACTGTTGAGAATAATGTGATAGCTTTATCTAATTTGAAAAATTAAAGGTAGTGAGTAACGGTATAAAGACACACTGAGATTAGTAGATAAAGAAATGAATCAAAGGAGCAAATATAGTGGAGTCTAGAAGAACAAAAGTAAGTGGTCCATAAAAATTCTTAAGAAGTATATACAGCAGATCCAAAAGTATGAATCTGATAATGACATTGGAATGTTGAATAATAAAGGGGACTTGAAGCCAACATATGCTCAAAATCAAAACCAAGGCAATGCCTAGAATTAAAACCAATATGAAGTGGTGGTAGATTCAGCGAAGAGATTGCTTTGATTATGGGTTATGTAGGATGTTAATGTGTTGCAGATCTTTATGCCACTACTGTTAGTCGCCTTCTTTATAACTCTGGGCTAATGAGTGGAGCCAGTGTCAACACTGTAAACCTGCGACACACACAGACCAAATAGTTAATCAATTGTGGCATGTTGTACTTTACTTGTATGGTAATGAAGTGACATAGAAGATTAGTTAGCAGATTTTATATTTTGAATTTGTAAAAGCCTTCACTAACGTCATTATTTTTTACATACACTACATACTTGGATCTAAATATCCTCTAATTTTAAATTGGTTTTACGAATTCAAATAAGTATACGTTCGATTTTTTTTTAGCAAATACTTTTTATTATTTTAAATTAATATTTACTTACCGTCATTGACATTTGCGGACGGTGTGGAGACAGCTGTTGAGTGTGTCGTATTAAACATTGTTTCGAGCGAAGAATTCATATCTTTTTCCTTTTCCTCTGTTCGCCCTGTGAAATCAGCAATTTATTACTGATTATGATGATTTGTTGCAAATAATTGACCGAATTATCGGACATATTTGTAAATATTGATAGCAATGACTACGCTCATCTGGTACGTGAATTAAAAATGCATCCCAGAGTAATGAATAATTGTAAGAAAATGTAATAAAATTATCATACGTACTAATATTTCCAAACTGTTTTGTAAAATGAAGTTTTAATTTCTTCAAAGTAAAATAGAAGGAAGGATTTATGGAAAAGTTTTCAGTAACTTGTTTCGTTGCGGTTTTGCCCGTGGTGCTTCAGCCGCTTCATAATACTAAATATTACCTTCGTACCAATATAGCTCTCCAATGGTAAATTTGTTCCTAATAATATGGATTATTCAATTATATTTTAGATAACTTAAGGACATCCTTATAATTCAGATTCTTTCAGGAAAACGTTGGAAAATTTAACTGTTAATAAATTTTAAAAATAAATTGAAATGCACCACGTATTTAAGAATAAGTCTAATATGTCTTCTTTATCTGCAATGAAATTACCTATTATATTAGCAACATGTGATTAAAAGTTTAACAAAGTACGATTTTATGATTAATGGAGTATATAAACGTACACTTAAATTGGTTTAAAACTTAACATAAGCTGTTTTATTTACAAAACTGATGTGGCTAAGTTTGAGAAACATGAATCAATTGAAATTTTTCAATTTTTTTCTCCTTTTTATATTGACATTTTGGAATGTGTCGTTAAATGATCGTTGTTAATAATTATAGTTTACTTGTAATTTGGTATGATATGGGTAACATCAACAGTAATAATCTGACTAAGCGCCTGTGTAACCATAGTCGTGAAATGTATAGATTTTTGTCTTTATTTTTTGTTTTTTTTTTTGCCTAACATTTGAGAAAGGGCGTTATTGAGAGGATGGAGAGCTTTGTTATTTTCTTGATCCTATTAATTGGAGTACAATATCTTTCAACATTCGGCAAAACTGAGTAATAAACCTTGTATGAAATGACAATATTTTAGGGTGTTTAATTTTGTACTGTTATTATGAAAATTTATTAAATTACTAACCACCTTTAAAATGAAAAAAATAACTGTTGAGAATAACGTATATTAATTCTAACTTGACTGCACGATAGAAGTGATGGTAAAATTGAAGGTAGGCATAAAGGTGGATCAGATTAAAAGATAAAGAAAAATGAACTGCTGGAGCAAATATAGTGAGTCTAGAAGAACAGCAAGTGGTCCATAAAATTCTTGGCAGCGAGAGGCAGGATCCAAAAAGCATAACTTCCGGATAATGACATTAAATGTTGGAATAATAGGTGGGACTTGAAGCCAACATATGCTCAAAATCAAAAACCATGCAAATACTAGAATTAAAACCATGAAGAAGTGGTAGATTCAGTGAAGAGATCGGCTGATTATGCGCGTAGGATGCTAATGTTGTATGATCTTTATGCTCACTACTGTTAGTCGCCCTTTTTATAATCCCATACGAAAGATGAGGTCAATACCTGTAAACTGGCATGCAGCACAGGACTAAAGAAGAATCAACTGTGTATGTACTTCTACTTGAAGCGGTACTTGTATGACATGTTGCATTAGTTAGTAAGATTCCTATGATTTGTAACTTCTGTAAAAGCCTTCACTAACGTCATTATTTTTTTTACATACACCTGCATACTTGGATCTAATATCCTGAATTTTAAATTGGTTTTAGAATAATCTAAATAAGCACAACGATTTTATGGGTACATTTTTTATTATTTAAATGAATATTTACTACTGTCATTGACATATTCGTGACGGTGGAGACAGCTGTTGAGGTGTCGTATTAAATATTGTTTCGAGTGAAGAATCAGCATTCTTTTTTCCTTTTCCTCCGTTCGCCCTGTGAAATCAGCACCGCTTACTGATTATGATGATTTACGCCAATTGACTGAATTCATTTGACATATTTGTAAATATTGATAGCAATACTATGTCATCTGCAATGAATTAAAATGTATCCCAGAGTAATGAATAATTGTAAGAGAAATATACAAAATTATCACACGCACCAGCAGTTTCAAAACTGTTTGCAAACAAGCGCACTTTCAAAGTGCAGTAAAAATAGAAGGAAGGATTTATGAAAAGTTTCAGTAACTTGTTTCGTTGCGCGGTTTTGCCTGCGTGGTGTCAGCTGCTTTTCTCAATAATTACTAAATATTACCTTCAAAAATTAAATATAGCTCCAATGGTAAATTTGTTCCTATTAATACATTATTCAATTATATTTAGATAACTTGCTGACATCCTTATAACTAGATCTTTTCAGGAAAAAACGTTGAAAATTTAACCGTTAATAAATTTTAAAATAACTTAGTGTTCTTGTTATTACAATGTTAGCGATTTTCATATTGTAATACCCTTGTAATAGAATTCCTGCTCCAAGTTTATATTTATAATATGACATTTATTTCGAATCAAAAATAGTCCAATCCACTTCTTTTCATGGTTCTTAGGTCGAAGGCGTCCTGCCAAAAGGGTGTATTAAAGATATTATATTGAAATACGGATTATACTTTATGTTCAATATTGTTTTGCATTAACTAACTTTATTACTGTTAGCCGACGGTGTTGTTGGCACCCCAAATATTGTTTCCAAGAATAATAAATTCACATCTTCTTTTTATCTGCAATGAGTCGCATATATATATAAAAAAATATATAGCATGATATGTGCCATAAGTACTCTAATTACTACATGTACTACAGAAATTCCATTTACTCAATGTATTGACTAATGTGCCACTCAAAATAACGGAAGAAAGTGCTTATTCTCCATAACCGTAACTGTAATAGATTATCAAGTACATCAACAGTACATGATGGCCTAAACCGAGTCTCCCCTTCTGGGCACTTTGCGCTTCAAGTCACCCGTGGGAAACGCATCTATTCAGCCCCATCCGGTTACTGTAATCGTTTTTTTCCACAGGCAGATCCAAAACAAATCAAACAGTAAAGTTACCAACCCTTCATTTTGCGGCGGTGGGTTCAGTTGTCGGAATGGCCAAATACATCTTGGAAGCTGTTGATTGACACGGTAAAATATCAACGATAAAAGAATATTATTAATATAAAATAAAGGGACATTATTTCCAAACACATTTTGTATTAAAAGTCCTCCTGCTACAATGAATAACAAAACTTTATTCGTCGAATGGATTGGTTTAGAGAATTTCATAACGACTTCTATAGCTACGTATAAGATAATCTTTGACTGTTGGCACCGACTTTCACAAGCATTTGTTTCATCATCATCATCAGCCTTTGATGTCCATCATGGACATAGGCCCCACATACCCTTCATTGGGGTTTGGGACTAAACCCACCACGCTGGTCCAATGCGGTTGGTGGTGACCGACTTTTACATGCCCATCCGACGCATGGATCATCTTTACTTTCAGACAACTGGGTGATCGGGCCCACCCGCCTTAACCAACCAGGAAACACAATGAAATTTGTTGTGTCCCCGCAGGATTCGGAACCTATCGACCTCCGCTTTGAAGCAACACGTCCATACCACTAGGCTACGGAGGCAGTTATTTCGATATCGGCACACAGATTATTGACGACGCGGTGCTTCAATGTGAGCCATGATGTGCCTACAGAGATCCGGTACTAATATAATCCACGGATGTATTGTTTGTTCAAAACACACCGCCTGCAGCCTAATAGCATAGGGTTTGCGCTTCATCACCTGATTGTGCTGTAAACAGTCGTCCTGCGCTTGACTCCTTTTTGCTTTTTTTTCCATTCCACTGATTATGAAAGTAAAAAGAATTAGTATGCCCCGTGCGCACACCTGTTCACCAGTAATATTCCAGGGCAGTTGACCAATCTCAATATAGATCGTCCAATCGGAATCACTAGAAAGATACTATTAGCTAAAACAAATGCAGTCAATCATTTTTCACCAAACACTTTCAAAGTTACCGATAGTCGGTTTCTAATCGATGATTTATTTGGCTTCACTCTAATAATACTTAACACAGGAGCGGACTTCAGCATCTAACCTGAACAAACCATGATAAACTGCATACACAGACTATCCACTGTATGCATTGGTGAATTAGTTGTCGTGCAGTGTAAATATTCACATCCTATTAAAACACCCAAAGGTTTTGGTTGTAATTGATGTCAATTTGCAGTATTTTTCTGAAAATCAGGTGACCGCCCCATGTCCTAACCAACCAGAAAACAAAAGATAACCAAAGTTTTTTTTCCCTCTGGATCTGAACCCACAACCCCGGTTTAAAATGCAAGTGTTAGGTATGTATATGACTAATTTCACATTTTTCTTGACAACAAGTATGTTTCTGGGACATGCTTTACCAAGTGTAAAAGTATTGTGCTACTGAAAGAATTGAGGTACTCTACCTCCTGTCCATGGCATGATTCACACCGTGAGACCATAGCAAATATCTTAGCATCTGAAATTAACTTTAGTAACCACAGAACTAATAGAATTTAAGTAGGATTTGACGACCCCACTGCCTTATTTTCCGCCAGGGCGGATCTGCCTCTTACGGTGAGGCATACATCCGCAGTACAAGATAATTGGTCAATGTCAATTCGCCCGTTCAGTCGGAAGAGAAGCAACTTTTAATGGACGCCAGTCAGATTGGCCAAAAAGGCGTTCATTAAAAGGTCTATAATAGTGCGGACGTTAAAAGTAGGTTCAGGTTATGATGATGATGAACTCCACGCACAACTTTAGATCCACCTTAATTGTACAACCGAGAATAATTGATTTTGCAATAATACTTTAAAAACTTTTCATATGCCTTGTTAATACATCTAAATGATGTAGTAATGAAGTAACACTGACTGCATTTGGACGACATGATTTAATAAACAAACATATATCTAATGTATAATATCTCGAGGATTAACAAAAGAACCATTACGAAATATTATCGTTTATTTATATATTTAAATCGGACATTTCGATCCGTGAGGCTATTGAAGGTGAAATATCCAAATTCTATAGATATGATGTGGTTGGGTTCCACCACCCGTTTAGGGACCTCACAAGTAATAAAATTGCACAAAGCATAATGCCACTGTTGGCTGTAATGATAAAATAAGTTCATTTTGCATAAGTCGGAGTACAGACTAAAAAATAATTCAAAACAATTTAAATTTGACACCCTGCTTCAGCACTGGCAAGAAGATAAGGACATCTCAGTCTACTCGTGACTATAGCTGCCGGAAAGTGTTTAAAACGTCGTAATTTAAATATGTAAATAAACGCGATAAAAATCCAAAAGTTTTTATTCAGTAATGTGTAGTATTCATGTAAACAAAAGAAATACCATTTGCAGGGATATAAATGAACCGCGTCATTCACAGTCCGTTTCTGTGAACATTTCTATATTGAAACTTGTAAATTTTAATTGGTTGTATGTGTTTTCTTCCTTTTATGCTAATGAATTGATGTCAAATTCTGTTACTTTATAGGCAATAGGATGATCAGCCTGTATTTCCCTAACCAATTGGGAAACAATCAGGAAAAGTTGTCGAGTTTCCGCCGGATTCGGGCCCATGATAAGGCAGGTAATAATATTCAATACGGAGCTTTAAACTATTTGGCTAATGGTAATACAAATTCAAATCAGATCAAATTTAATTTTACTTATTTTGTTGCTTTTTATGGGTAATAAAGGAAGATAGGTATCTAATGATGAAAATTAAAAAAAATACATCGATATTTACTGTACATCGATTGTTTTTCTATGAGTTAAATATATGTATGTACTTGTCCAACGTGTTCACAGATCTGTATTTGCACTTACATTTATATAAGTCTGCTATTTGCACTTACATTTTTTAGAGGTTCGTTGCATCACCCATATAATAATGTCGATTTTCAAACCAGTGATACCACTTTTTGACAAAACATCTTGCGAGTGCTAAAGACAAAAAAATGTTAATAACCGTAGATAGAGACATAGAGAGAGATGCATAGTCGATGTTTAAAACTAAACAATACATCGGTTTGGTTTAATGAATCGTAACATGCATCAATGAATATTTTTTAAAACATCGACACATCGTCCATCTTAAAAGTACCCATCAATCATCAATGGTGTTTATAAAGAACACCGTTGACTTAGGTTTCTATTTTTTGCCTTTCACCATTAGCTTTGGACGGTATTTTTCTCACGTTGGTCCACGTGTTGGCGGTGAATGACCATGCCTATTCGGACACGGTAGGCAGGGTTGCTACAAGATTTTACTTTTCAGCCAATGGGTGATCGGCCCAAATTGCCCCAACAACCAGGAAACAAAATGATAATTCATGAGTCCCTGCAGGATTCGAAATCAAGACCTCCGGTTTCTAAGTCACACGCCATTACTTTTGTCTGTTTAGTTACTTAAAATAATTACAAATAATAAGTAGGTATTAATTATAACTGTTATTACTAACTAAACGGACAATTAGTGATAAATACATATTTTATTTTATTTTAAAGGAAAATCCTATGATGAGCACTTCCTCTTATTATGCTATATTATAGTTTATTACATCTGCTAAAACATATTATCCATGGGTCCCAATTATTTATTTATGTTTTAATAAATAGCGAAAATATTTTGAGATTTACTTTAAGTTTTTATCCGTTTATTTGATACAGTTAACAGACAAACATTTATTTAATTATTATTTATTTCAATAATAACTTTACTGGTGTCCCAGAACTTAACGCTAAGTCGAAACGTAAGGACAGTATTGATTATTCTAACCGATCACGATTATTCTAACTGTCTCCTGCAGCCTAGTGGTATTGGCGTTTGCTGAACCGGAGGTCGTCTAGTCCTGCGGGACTCAACAAATCATTGTTGTTTCCTAGTTGGTTAGGGACAAATCGGGCCGATTACCCCATTGTCCGAAAAGCAAGATGATCCATGCATTGATGGGTATAGAAAGGCGGCACCCACTAAATCGCATTTCGACCAGCGTGGAAAGTGATACGGTCCAAAGAAACTCAATGATAAGGGTGTATTAGGAGACCTATGTCCAGCATTGAACTATTAGAGTGTTGATGATGATGTGATGAACCATCATGACAATAATCTGAAATAAATCTATTCCAGATAGTTACAAAGAAAAGACCATTTTGTGGAAAACAAAAAAGGTCAAGTTTGGTCTTCTGTATAATTTTATTACCTAGATTATAGATTAGATTATTTTATATCCAAATACAGTCTAAATTGCCCTTAGTTGCCTGTTAATTAAGACTAATTTGTTGAAAAAGTATTTGAATTTTTAATTTGTCGATTTGAAAGACCTATAAAATGTGTGTACTAAGAAAAGCTGGCAAGTGCCGTCTTAAATCTGGTACACTTAATAGGAAAACTTAAATTGTAGATTGTGCGTTGCTCCACTTGTGTCCATGTTCTACATAATGGTTCGGTAGACTTAAACCATAATTTGCTGTAATGGTTCAATTGGCTCACACAAAGCAAGAGCATATATCTATGTTCTAAGAAGAATGACCTATACAGTAAGCATTAATTTAAACTTTATAACTATTTTGAAGTATTGAAACCCTCATCTAAGCTAATATAGTGTAAGTTTACATAACAAAGCTACTTTATCTCTATGCGCATACAACATGGATTTCAAGTGTATACAAAAGATATACCAAAATTAAGATAGTTTCTGCAGAGGCGTTGTGACCGGCTTATAATGCGCAAAATGGTTATATACTGTTTAAAGCTACAATTTTCGTAAGTAATAGAAGCTTAAGTGTTTCATTATTTGTAAATTACACTAAAGAGAAATACAAAACGACATTACAAACAAAAGTTAACACAGAATTAATTAAATGATAAAACATTTCACGAAAGACGAATGGAGCGGGTCCTATATCGTATTGATATTTTATTGGCCAATTTAAATAGCGAGATTCACTTTTTATGAAAAAGACGAATGTTATTGGTATCCATGATACATCATATCAAACACTGACCGCATTTGATGTCATGTTATGAAAAATAATTTTAAAACAACTTGCAGTTTAATAATATCAAATCTGGGAGCAAATAAAATATGTGTATTAACTAAAAACTATATATAATAGTATAATCTACGGTCCAACATCGTTACATAATAATATTATAAAATGCTTTTTGCCGATTAATATAAAAATAAATGCAGCACCTATTATACAACGTCAAAACATGTCAATTTTTAGTTTGCATTTAAATAATAGAATGTTTACTAAACAAACAACAAACAACAAAAATGTATGACCTTAGCTATTTATGAACTAGAATAGATTAAATGCCTCACATACCATAAGTGAGTAGTCATCCGCATCACGTTGTTTTACTAGCACACAACCGGAGAAATCAACTGTGGTCAAAACACAAAACACTTCTACATGCAGGTTTATATACCACTAGCGCTTTACAACTGATGAAATGACCTGCGAACAACAGTGTTGAAAGCGCACTGGTTCGATATGAGTAAACTTAGTTCGCCAAACCGGTTATTGAGAACATTTTCGCCGTCTGACATTGTTGTATATTATTTGGTACTTATTTGCTCCTGGGTATATCTATCGATACTTATTTGTTCCCTTGGCACTATCGGTACCTATTTGTTCATGCTATATCACATTCACTGTCCGCGCCGGTTGGGCTTGTAACCTAAGGGCTGGAATTATCACCGATTAGAAATAAGACAACTTGAACTAAGAAGCACAGAGTTGGTGTTAAGAGAGACTCACCATAACTGCTTTTTTTTTTGTTACGTCTTACAACAAACGATTATAAACAATTTTAAGTATACAATTGTCATCTTATTGATAACACCAGTCGCGAACATATTATTATCTGAGTGTGTTATCATTTAAAAAGTTATATTACTTTTAAAACTTGTTAATGATTAAATTTTGAATGCTTTATGGATTTTTATAAGAAATAAGAGACTAAACTTCACTGAACACAATTGTTTCTAGTGTCCTATAAGATTTGAACTGGCGTTCTAAAGGTGTTCGTACGTCACCAAAAGTTGAACTAAAATTTGACAAAAATATGTAACGTTCAATTTACGTTAAACAAGTAGAAATGACAACAACAAAATCCATTGCATCTGAATTCAACGATAAAATAAATTTTAAATGCTGCCCAAAAGTTACATATATGTGTATATAAAAAAAAACGTGGGCTGGCAGTACATCAAGATAATTTTAAGACTGGAGTATCCATAATTACTGTTATCGTGATAACGTACGACTGCCGTAAAATTTAGAGATTCCAAGATATATAAGTTCAATAGACTAAAACATCATATGAGTTCACAATTAGTACAATGTTTAAGTTCATGTTTGATGGATTCTATCAATACATTTCGAATGACATTTGGCTGCTCAATTTCTTTATGGCACCTTCACCAATACTTATTAACTAGTTGTTGCTTAATTGTCAAATTAGTGTTCAAAAAGCCAATATTTAAAACTGCATCGTTTCATTTTGTTTTAAAACATCTGATAAAAGCCTAGAATCCAGAAAAGAAAATTAAAACAGAATTAGGAACCATTTGGACACATCTTTTTCGCCGATAAATTTACTACACAACTTCAATTCATCAAATTTAAAAGCGTTTGTTCAAAATTGTATTTTATTACGTATTTATATATATATTAATAAGCTGACTCTCAATTTATATATTGACTCACGATATCTCTGGTAAACTATAAGGTATAGCGACTTGAAATGGTAGAATATTCCTTTCGCCGAGTTGAGGTCAGCTAAGAACGGATTTTACGAAATTCCACCCACCAGAAGTGTTGCAATAGTTAGAAATATTTAATACTTACCACATATCGATAATGCTAAGTACAGTCAATGAAAAATATAAATAGCAAACATAAAATTGACGTCATAACAGCCAACCAACAGATCTGTCTATTAATTTGAGTAGGCGATTCAAATTCAAATCAAATTCACCCGTCTTTTATTCAATATAGTTTACACTTGCCCGCTGATTATCAAACACACTACCACCGGGTTCGGAAAAGGACGCCCTAGACCTGGTAAGAACCGGCAAAAGAAACTTGTATCAGTATTTTTATGTCATCTTTAAAAAACAATAAACAATTTGATAATTCGGCATGAAAGATTATAAATTCTGAACAAAACCTGGAGCGAGTATTCCACGTTAATCTGTGTTATCATTTAAAATTCATTAATATCGTAATAACTTTAAATACACAAACGTTCGATTACCTTTTTAAATTTATTAATAGTTAAATTCTGAACGTTTACTGATTTTGTTGTAAAATGTATACATTGTCCTTACAAAGACTTACTATTCTTCGCAGTCTAGTTGTTGGAAGAATTAAATTGCGTTCCTTTGTATCTATAAGCGTGCATCACAATGTCTTTTAGGAAATCAACTCAATTTTTGCACATACATTTAATTTTTCAAAATATAAAATAGAGAACCAACGGTCATTATTTTTATTTCAGTGAACAACTTTCAATGATTCTTTGGGCCAGGTTATAATCGCACGAATTGCACGTTTTTGAGGACAAAGATCGTATTAGTATCCTGCATTTCCCAAGCAGGCAGGTTGCCATAAGACATAATACTATGAAAATAGCTTGAAATATAATAAACGAGCTTTGTTCCACATCAGTTAATAATCTAATTTTTTCACTGCGTAAGCTGCAAAGCTTAGTTTACTTGCTAGCCTATATTAACATGGGGGGGCCCTAATAGTTTTGTATCTACAGTTATTCCTTAGAATTGCCAGTTGATTCCAACTACGACTAACGCTCTCCCTCAATCATAACCACTTCAAATTTAATAGCTTCACATGGAGTCATATAATACTTTTGTTTTCTGGTTTAATAGCAAGTTATTAAACATAAAACCAACGGCTACTCTAGAGAGGAGATATTTACTGTCATTTATTGACGTATGTCGTTTAATTTTAAAATCACGAGTATCATCCGTAAATAATATTTATCTTTCTAAAGTATTATTTATCACATGGTGTAAGTCATTAATATAAATAGTCGATTATACTGCACTTACAAATTAAATATTATTGATCATCATCATCAGCCTGTGATAGTCCACTGTTGGCTATAGGCCTCTAATACACCCTTATCGATTAGGGTTTCGGACCGCACCGTGCTGTCCAATGCGGGTTGGCGGGTGGACGACTTTTTACATGCTCATCCGACGGCTGGATCATCTTTTATCACTTTTCAGACAATTGGGTGATCCACCCAAATTGCCCTAACCAACTAGGAAACAACAATTAAAATTTGCTGAGTCCTGCAGGATTCGAACCCATGACCTCCGGTTTCTAAAGCAACACGTCTATGCTCAATAGGCTACGAGCCAGTGTATTATATTTATATTATATTGCGTACAATAAAAAATAAGTCAGACGGTCGCGAGCGCTTATCATATACGGCAGAAACATGTTTACATTTTATACTTTTTATGGCATACGCAGGCAGACGCTGGTAGTCGGGCCACCTGATGGGAAGTGGTCACTGACACCAACAGATTTTAATAATACCAGTGGTATCGCCGACGCGCCGCTCAATGAGACATAGGTTAAGCCTTGTTTACCCAGTAATACGCTGGCCATGCAGCCTTCAAACCGGAACGCTGCAGTGTTTTCGACACTACTGCTTTGCGTAACTGCTTATATAACTTAACATAAATGCTAATGGCATTACTTAGTGACGTTGTGATTTCTTAAATCAAACATGGCAAACACATATACAGCTATCAAAGGTAATGTTAGGATTTATAATCTGTTTTTACACCCTGTCTTTCCTTATAGGAAACGGACTCGGTCCTTATTTTTATATAGAAAGTAGATGCATAACCAACTACATTGAATCTCGAAGAAAAGAAAACATTATCAAGAAATTTTAATTTTCTTATGTATATTTTTACTGGCACAAATTCAAGCACATAAAGGTACCAATGGTATCCACTCAGCTTTGATCAAGAAGAAATGCACTTCGTGATTTTGGGTAGTGGACCTGATTATTTAAGGGATTGATGGTGCTATTTAACCATATTTATATAATACATAAAAGATATTTAGAGTAAAAATAAAAAAAAAATATTGAAGTATCTTTGGCTTGAAAAAATTTTAGGATGTAAACATAACGTTGTAACTTAATCTGCATCATTCAGTATACATCAGACCAATAAACGTAGTCTTACAATTTGTAATATCACAACTTCATTAAACTCTAGCGGCAGACCTTGCTTCATTCAGGATGTTTAATTTGATGTTCATAGTCGATAATAGGTTATCCGCAATAGAAACGACCTTAGAAATTGGTCCAATAGTTACTGAGATTACTTTCATGCAGACAACAAACAAACCAGCAGCTTTGTCATAGTATGGCATAGCAATGTGGCCAGTGTGCTAGATATTATGGTTTTTTAATTTTAACAACATACTTTTGTTCTATCATAAATTGTTTAACAATAGATTTAATTAGCCGTTTGTAGCTGGGCAATAATGCGTTATAACTGGGATTGGGCTATTTTCACGGTAAAACGTAGTTACTAATCGCATTATGATTTATCTTACAACGATTCTTCATTAGCATTTGAAGGTGTGTGTAGTGATAGTTGATCATCCAAATATTCTCAAGAGATATTTCAATGCTTTTCTTTCCATCATCTGAAGCACCTGTAAAACAATAACGTATAGTTGAAATAATATGGTTTTTATTCTTAAAATTTAGCCCAGCTGCTTGTGCAAGAAAATAAGAGAAGTAAAATACAGTGTTAAACAACTTAATTTTTTAAATTTTACACAAAGTCGGCGATGGTGTATATCTAATTGTTAACAAAAATCAACAGTTACCGTTTTAAAATGCAATGTCTTATGTCTTATGTATTCGAAGTGCTCTAGACCTGTCTGCGGAAGCTTCTCTCATATATTACTGAGTTCAGAGGATTGCGAATGCTTGGTGACCAAACTATAAAGAATGGCCACACGCATTTAGGATGTGTTTGATTTTGAAGAAGTCGTTTACACACACGGACGTTCGGTATACGGGACCGAGGCGCCGATGTTCGGGTCGACTGTCTAATCGATTGCTGGTGGCGGTGAAAACCACCCTGAACGCGGGTGTATCTCGTGTACGCGGTGTGTTGGTCTCGGCCGTGCTTTTAAAATGCAATGAAGCTAAGATGAAATTTATACACATTTGGTAATATCTCCACAATTTGGTGATTACATACAGGTGTATATCATCACATACTTCATCATCAGCCCGTGATAGTCCACTGATGGATAGGACTCCTCACTGTGAGGGCTAGAGGGCCTATACACTAGAGGTGTATATCCATTGGGCCTTGGTCCGTATCCCGGCCTATTGTACCGTATGTATAAATATAAAAGACCAGCATAGCGTAGAGGCTAGTGATACCGAGCGGGTTACGCCAAAGGGTTTTATTACGGGTATCCACCACGGTAGCGTATTACTGATAAGCATAGTGTTTTTCTCGCCTCTGAATATATTTAACTATGTTATATTTTTGTATTTAGAAAAGTCTATCAATGTAAATACAATTGTAGTAGTTTATACTGGAACGTTTTTAGATTTGGGCAAGTTGATGTTGAGTTTTATCAAGTTGTTATTATTACCTTTTGTTTGATATTATTATTTAACCAATTAATAACAAATAATTGGCACAAGTCAACATATTTATATGTATTAGTCTCGGTTTATTGTTATTGATTATAAATATTTATAGATTTCATTTTATTAGCATTTGCTGACGGTAAAAGTAGTTGAAGGACGTCGATGGACTGAATATTACTCATTAAAGGACTGCTCTTCCCTTTTCTTCTAATCTATCTTTAATTATATCAATTAAACATGTATCAGCAGACATTATTATATTTCACATTTTTGCCGAATTTAAAAGGAAATTTTAATAACTGCAACTCAAACATTTCTACAGTGACTGGGTAAAAGGGGAGAGATCTCGGAGAGGTCTTATTTAATTAAGGCCGAACGTATCATTTCCCATCAGGCAAATGCAAAATGCATTTCTAAATAAAACTTTTATATTAAAAAAAATTGCAAATATTAAATAATAAAACTTACTGGACTTTACATTATTAATAAATAATATTTAAAACTATTCTTTGTAATTAAAACTAACTACTTGCATATAAACTGGAAGCACCATAAACGGATACTAGTAACAACCATAGACTAATTCTTCCAGCAACTTGTCTGCAAAAGAATAACTAGATCTTTTTCAGGAAAAAAACGTTGGAAAATTTAACTGTTAATAAATTTTTAAAATAACTTAGTGCTCAAAGGTTATTACAATGCTAGCGATTTTTCATAATATAATACCTCTTGTAATAGAAATTTCGCTCCAAGTTTATTTCTATATGACATTTATTTCAATTAAAAATAGTCCAATTGAATTTCTTTCGCCGGTTCTTCTTAGAATGAAGGCGTCCTCGCCGTGCTGGGTATATTAAAAAGATATTTATATTGAAATACGGATTATAATTTTAAGCATCAATATTACGGCATTAACCAACTTTTTATTGCCAGCCGACGGCATAAGCTGTTGGCACTCAAAATGTTTCGAAGAATAAATCTATGTCTTCTTTGATTCAAATGAAATTATTTCATTATATTAGCAACATGTGATTAAAAGTTTAACAAAGTAAGATTTTACGATTATGATATACAAACGTACACTCCTTTAAAACATTTAAACTTACATATGGTTTGACATAAAATTGATGCAATAAGTTTGAAAACATGAATCAAAATTGAAATTCTTCAACTTTTTTCTCTCTCTCTATTGCTTATATGAATAGTTATAGTATTGGTTAAATAAAATTACTTTTACGGATTTTATCGCGTTTATTTCACATTTTAAATTCCTTGACGTTTCGAACACTTTCCAGCGGTCAGTGGTCATGGGTAGACTGAGATGTCATGCGTCTTTGCCAGTGTTGAAGCAGGGTTTCAAATCTTAATTTTATGAATTATTTTAACCTCGTAATTCGACTCCATGCAAATGAACTGATTTTCACCACGGCCGCTGGAAAGTGTTCGAATTTTCTGGGAATTTAAAATGTAAATAAACGCGACAAAATCAGTAAAGTACTATTTAATAATTTTTTTTCTCCTTTATATTGACATTTTGGAATGTGTCGTTAAACATCTGCTTGTTACTAATTATATTTACTTGTAATTTAAAAGGATATGGGCAAATATCAATGAATAAATCTGACTAAGCGCCTGCAGGTAACCAGTCGTGTGAAATGTGAAACATAGATTTTGTTCCTTATTTTCGTTTTTTTTGGCACACTGAGAAAGGGCACATTAGAGAAGGATGCAGAGAGCTTTGTTATTTTCTCTTGATCCACAATATATACACATCTTCTTCATTATTCGGCAAAACTGAGCAATAAACCAAAGAGATTTTATATATTACTTGTATGAATGACAATATTTTAGGTATTAACTTGTACTCGTTATTATAAATTATTAAATTACTAAATCAATTTTAAAACGAAACAAAAATCACTGTTGAGAATAATGTGATAGCTTTATCTAATTTGAAAAATTAAAGGTAGTGAGTAACGGTATAAAGACACACTGAGATTAGTAGATAAAGAAATGAATCAAAGGAGCAAATATAGTGGAGTCTAGAAGAACAAAAGTAAGTGGTCCATAAAAATTCTTAAGAAGTATATACAGCAGATCCAAAAGTATGAATCTGATAATGACATTGGAATGTTGAATAATAAAGGGGACTTGAAGCCAACATATGCTCAAAATCAAAACCAAGGCAATGCCTAGAATTAAAACCAATATGAAGTGGTGGTAGATTCAGCGAAGAGATTGCTTTGATTATGGGTTATGTAGGATGTTAATGTGTTGCAGATCTTTATGCCACTACTGTTAGTCGCCTTCTTTATAACTCTGGGCTAATGAGTGGAGCCAGTGTCAACACTGTAAACCTGCGACACACACAGACCAAATAGTTAATCAATTGTGGCATGTTGTACTTTACTTGTATGGTAATGAAGTGACATAGAAGATTAGTTAGCAGATTTTATATTTTGAATTTGTAAAAGCCTTCACTAACGTCATTATTTTTTACATACACTACATACTTGGATCTAAATATCCTCTAATTTTAAATTGGTTTTACGAATTCAAATAAGTATACGTTCGATTTTTTTTTAGCAAATACTTTTTATTATTTTAAATTAATATTTACTTACCGTCATTGACATTTGCGGACGGTGTGGAGACAGCTGTTGAGTGTGTCGTATTAAACATTGTTTCGAGCGAAGAATTCATATCTTTTTCCTTTTCCTCTGTTCGCCCTGTGAAATCAGCAATTTATTACTGATTATGATGATTTGTTGCAAATAATTGACCGAATTATCGGACATATTTGTAAATATTGATAGCAATGACTACGCTCATCTGGTACGTGAATTAAAAATGCATCCCAGAGTAATGAATAATTGTAAGAAAATGTAATAAAATTATCATACGTACTAATATTTCCAAACTGTTTTGTAAAATGAAGTTTTAATTTCTTCAAAGTAAAATAGAAGGAAGGATTTATGGAAAAGTTTTCAGTAACTTGTTTCGTTGCGGTTTTGCCCGTGGTGCTTCAGCCGCTTCATAATACTAAATATTACCTTCGTACCAATATAGCTCTCCAATGGTAAATTTGTTCCTAATAATATGGATTATTCAATTATATTTTAGATAACTTAAGGACATCCTTATAATTCAGATTCTTTCAGGAAAACGTTGGAAAATTTAACTGTTAATAAATTTTAAAAATAAATTGAAATGCACCACGTATTTAAGAATAAGTCTAATATGTCTTCTTTATCTGCAATGAAATTACCTATTATATTAGCAACATGTGATTAAAAGTTTAACAAAGTACGATTTTATGATTAATGGAGTATATAAACGTACACTTAAATTGGTTTAAAACTTAACATAAGCTGTTTTATTTACAAAACTGATGTGGCTAAGTTTGAGAAACATGAATCAATTGAAATTTTTCAATTTTTTTCTCCTTTTTATATTGACATTTTGGAATGTGTCGTTAAATGATCGTTGTTAATAATTATAGTTTACTTGTAATTTGGTATGATATGGGTAACATCAACAGTAATAATCTGACTAAGCGCCTGTGTAACCATAGTCGTGAAATGTATAGATTTTTGTCTTTATTTTTTGTTTTTTTTTTTGCCTAACATTTGAGAAAGGGCGTTATTGAGAGGATGGAGAGCTTTGTTATTTTCTTGATCCTATTAATTGGAGTACAATATCTTTCAACATTCGGCAAAACTGAGTAATAAACCTTGTATGAAATGACAATATTTTAGGGTGTTTAATTTTGTACTGTTATTATGAAAATTTATTAAATTACTAACCACCTTTAAAATGAAAAAAATAACTGTTGAGAATAACGTATATTAATTCTAACTTGACTGCACGATAGAAGTGATGGTAAAATTGAAGGTAGGCATAAAGGTGGATCAGATTAAAAGATAAAGAAAAATGAACTGCTGGAGCAAATATAGTGAGTCTAGAAGAACAGCAAGTGGTCCATAAAATTCTTGGCAGCGAGAGGCAGGATCCAAAAAGCATAACTTCCGGATAATGACATTAAATGTTGGAATAATAGGTGGGACTTGAAGCCAACATATGCTCAAAATCAAAAACCATGCAAATACTAGAATTAAAACCATGAAGAAGTGGTAGATTCAGTGAAGAGATCGGCTGATTATGCGCGTAGGATGCTAATGTTGTATGATCTTTATGCTCACTACTGTTAGTCGCCCTTTTTATAATCCCATACGAAAGATGAGGTCAATACCTGTAAACTGGCATGCAGCACAGGACTAAAGAAGAATCAACTGTGTATGTACTTCTACTTGAAGCGGTACTTGTATGACATGTTGCATTAGTTAGTAAGATTCCTATGATTTGTAACTTCTGTAAAAGCCTTCACTAACGTCATTATTTTTTTTACATACACCTGCATACTTGGATCTAATATCCTGAATTTTAAATTGGTTTTAGAATAATCTAAATAAGCACAACGATTTTATGGGTACATTTTTTATTATTTAAATGAATATTTACTACTGTCATTGACATATTCGTGACGGTGGAGACAGCTGTTGAGGTGTCGTATTAAATATTGTTTCGAGTGAAGAATCAGCATTCTTTTTTCCTTTTCCTCCGTTCGCCCTGTGAAATCAGCACCGCTTACTGATTATGATGATTTACGCCAATTGACTGAATTACTTGGACATATTTGTAAATATTGATAGCAATGACTACGTCATCTGTACGAATTAAAATGTATCCCAGAGTAATGAATAATTGTAAGAGAAATATAATAAAATTATCACACGTACTAATATTTCCAAAACTGTTTAGTAAAACAAGCGCACTTTCAAAGTAAAAATAGAAGGAAGGATTTATGGGAAAAGTTTTTCAGTAACTTGTTTCGTTGCGCGGTTTTGCCCGCGTGGTGTCAGCCGCTTCTCATAATAATTACTAAATATTACCTTCGTACCAATATAGCTCTCCAATGGTAAATTTGTTCCTATTAACATGATTATTCAATTATATTTTAGATAACTTAAGCGATATCCTTATAACTAGATCTTTTCAGGAAAAACGTTGAAAATTTAACCGTTAATAAATTTTAAAAATAACTTAGTGTTCTAAAGGTTATTACAATGCTAGCGATTTTTCATATTGTAATACCCTCTTGTAATAGAATTCCCGCTCCAAGTTTATTTTTATAATATGACATTTATTTCATTCAAAAACAGTCCAACTGAATTTCTTTCGCCGGTTCTTCTTAGGTCGAAGGCGTCCCTTGCCAAAAGGGTATATTAAAAAGATATTTATATTGAAATACGGATTATAATTTTAAGCGTTCAATATTAGTTTTGCATTAACCAACTTTTATTACCGTTAGCCGACGGTGCATAAGTTGTTGGCACCCCAAATATTGTTTCCAAGAATAAATTCATGTCTTCTTTATCTGCAATGAAATTACCTTTAATCACATATTAGCAACATGTGATTAAAAGTTCAACAAAGTAAGATTTTACGATTAACGTGATATACAAACGTACACTTTAAATTGGTTTAAAAACTTAATATTAAGCGTTTTATTTAAAAAAACTGATGTAATAAGGGAAAAAAGGGAATCAAATTGGAAATTTTCTCCAATTTTTTTCCCTTTTATATTGACATTTTTGAAATGTGTCGTTAAACATCTGGTTTGTTAAAATTATATTTACTTGTAATTTGGTATGATATGGGGCAAATATCAACAGTGAATAACTACAAAGCGCCTGTTAAACCAGTCGTGGAAATGGAGACATAGATTTTGTTCCTTTATTTTTCGTTTTTTTTTTTTGCCTTAACAATTGAGAAAGGGGCAAGCATTAGAGAGGGGATGGAGAGAGTTTTATTTTCCTTGGATCCTATTAATTTTATAAAAATCTTTTTAACATTCGGCAAAAACTGAGTAAAAACTTGGTATGAAATGACAATATTTTAGGGTATTTAACTTGTAAACCCTTTATTATGAAAATTTATTAAATTTTTAACCACCTTAAAAGAAAAAAAAAACTGTTGAGAAATAACGAATTTAATTTAACTTGATCAAAAGACGATAGGGGGATGGGAAAAAATTAAAGGAGTGGAGTAATAAAGGTGGGACTGGTGATTAGTAGAAAAGAAAATGAAATCAAAAGGAAAAATAGTGGAAAGTCTAGAAGAACAAAGTAAGTGGGTCCAAAAAATTCTTAAGAAGTATATACAGAGATCCAAAAAGCTAACTCGATAATGGAATTGGAATTGTTAAAATAGGTTGGGACTTGAAGCCAAATATGCTCAAAATCAAAACCATGAAAATACTAGAATTAAAACCAATATGGAAGTGGGTGATTAAATGAAGAGATCGGTTGATTAATGTTCCGTGGGTGTTAATGTGTTTAAGACTTTATGGCCAATTCCTTGTTATCGCCTCTTTATAACCCAAACGAAAGTGATGAGGTCAACACTGTAAACCTTTGACACACAAGGACCAAAATAGTTAATTCAATTTGGGCAAAGGTTCACTTTGTATGGTAATTTAAGGGACATGTTGAAGATTAGTTAGAAGATTTTTACTTTAACTTGTAAAAAGCCTCACTAACGTCATTATTTTTTACATACACTACATACTTGGATCTAAATATCCTCTAATTTTAAATTGGTTTAAATAATTTTAAGCAAAATTATTTTTATTATTTAAAATTAAATATTTACTTTACCCATTGACATTTGCGGATGGTGTGGAGACAGCTGTTGAGGTGGTCGTATTAAATATTGTTTCAAGCGAAGAATTTTCATTTTTCCTTTTCCTCCGTTCGCCCGGAAATTGGCAATTTATTACTGATTATGATGATTTGTTGCGTTTAAATTGACTGAATTACTTGGACATATTTAAAATATTGATAAAATGACTACGTCATCTGTAGAATTAAAATGTATCCCAGAGTAATGAAATTAATTGTAAGAGAAATATAAAAATTATCCACGTACTAATATTTCCAAAACTGTTTGGTAAAACAAGGCACCTTTTAAAGTTAAAAAGAAGGAAGGATTTAAAAGTTTTTCGTAATTATTTGTTGCGCGGTTTTGCCTATGGGTGTTTCAGGCTTCTCATAATAATTACTAAATATTACCTTCGTACCAAATAGCCTCCAATGGAAATTTGTTCCATTTAACATGATTATTCAATTATATTTTTAGATAACTTAAGCGATATCCTATAACTAGATCTTTTCAGGAAAAACGGAATTCCTAACCAAAATTTTAAAAATTTATGTTCTAAAGGTTAATTAAATGCTAGCGATTTTTCATATTGTAATACCCTCTTGTAATAGAATTCCTGCCCCAAGTTTATTTTTTAAATATAATTTATTTATCTAAAAACAGTCCAATCCGAATTTCTTTTCGCCGGTTCTTTCTTAGGGTCGGAAGGCGTCCCTCCAAAAAGGGTATATTAAAAAGATATTTATATTGAAATACGGATTATAATTTTGCTGTTCAATATTAGTTTGCATTAACCAACTTTTTATTACTGGCAGTCGACGGTGCGTGTTGTTGGCACCCCAAATATTGTTTCCCCAAGAATAAACGTCTTCTTTATCTGCAATGAAATTACCTATTATATTAGAGCAATTTGATTAAAGTTCAACAGTAAGATTTTATGATTACGTGATATACAAACGTACACTTTAAATTGGTTTAAAAACTTAATATTAAGCGTTTTATTTACAAAAACTGATGTAATAAGTTTGAACATGAATCAAATTGAAATTCTTCATTTTTCCTTTTATATTGACATTTCGAATGTGTCGTTAAACATCTTACTAATTATATTTCTACTGTAATTGGTATGATATGGGCAACATCAACAGTGAATAAATCGGACAAAGCGCCTGTAGGTAAATCCCCAGTCGTGAAATGATATAGATTTTGTTCCTTTATTTTCGTTTTTTTTTGCCTAACAATTGAGAAGCAAGCATTAGAGAGGATGGAGAGCTTGTTTTCCTGATCCTATTAATTTTAAGCACATCTTCAACATTCGCAAAACTATAAAACTTGTATGAAATGACAATATTTTAGGTATTTAACTTGTACCCATATTATGGAAATTTATTAAATTTTACTAACCACCTTAAAATTAAAAAAAAACTGTTGAGAATAACGATACTTAATTCTAATCTGATCAAAAGACGATAGGAAGTGATGGGTAAAAACGAAGGCAGGAGTAACGGTATAAAAGTGGACTGGTAGATTAGCAGATAAAGAAATGAATCAAAGGAGCAAATTTAGTGGAGCTCCAGAAGAACAAAGTATGGTCCATAAAATTTCTAAGAAGTTTATACAGCAGATCCAAAAGCGTAACTCGGATAATGACATTGAATTAGTTAACATTAGTGGGACTTGAAGCCAAATATATGCTCAAAATCAAACCATGCAAATACTAGAATTAAAACCAATATGAAGTGGTAGATTCAGTGAAGAGATCGGTTGATTATGTTACGGTGATGTTAATGTAAGCGGTAATGATCTTATGCCACTACTGTTAGTCGCCCTTTTATAAATTTGTCGAAAGTGATGAGTGTCAACACTGTAAACCCAGGACACACACAGGACCAGTTAGAAGTTAATCAATTCAGCATGTTGTACTTACTTGCATGGTACCTTGTAAGGACATATGAAGATTGTTAGTAAGACTTGACTTAACTTTGTAAAAAGCCTAATAACGTCATTATTTTTTACATACACTACATACGGATCTAAATATCCTCTAATTTTAAATTGCTTAATAATCTAAATAAGCATAATCGATTTTATAAATACTTTTTATTATTTAAAATTAAATATTTACTTACCATTGACATTTGCGGACGGTGTGGAGACAGCTGTTGAGGTGCCGTATTGTACATTGTTTTATTTTATAATCTACATCTTTTCCTTTCTCCGTTCGTCTTCTGTGAAATCAGCAATTTATTACTGATTATGATGATTTGTTACACAATTGACTGAATTACTGACATATTTAAATATTGATAGCAATGACGTCATCCGGTCAACGTCGCATCGGAAAGAATGAATAATTGTAAGAAATATAATAAAATTATCACATGTACTAATATTTCCAAACTGTTTAGTAAAAAACAAGCGCACTTTCAAGTAAAAATAGAAGGAAGGATTTATGGAAAAGTTTTTTCAGTATATGTCAAGGTGCGGTTTTGTCATGGTGTCAGCCGCTTCTCATAATAATTACTAACATACTTTCACCAACATAGCTTCAATGGTAAATTTGTTCCGCTAATATGATTATTCAATATATTTTAGATAACTTATGATATTCTTATAACTAGATCTTTTCAGGAAAAATGTTGGTACTAAATTGTTATAAATTTTAAAATAATCTGAAAGGTTCTACATACAATGCTAGCGATTATATTGTAACACCTCTTGTAATAGAATTCTGCCCAAGTTGCTTTATTTTTATATTATGACATTATTTCATTCAAAAAACTAATTGAATTTCACGGTTCTTAGGTCGAAGGCGTCCTTGCCAAAGGGTATATTAAAAGATATTTATATTGAAATACGGATATAATTTCTGTTAGTTCTGGCTATTAGTTGTAATAATCAATTATTATCAAGAAGGATGCAAAGTAAGTTAGCTGGCACCCCAACATGTTTCAAGAATAAATTGCGCTTTTATCTGCAATGAAATTACTTATTATATTAATAGAGCAATTTTGTGATTAAAAGTTCAACAAAAGATTTCACATTAACGTGATATATAAACGTACACTTTAAATTACGAAAATTAATACAAGCAGTTTTATTTACAAAATTGACATGTAATAAGTTTGAAAACATGAATCAATTGTTGAAATTTTTCTGAATTTTTTCCTTTATATTGACATTTTGAAATGTGTCGTTAAACATCTGCTTGTTACTACCTGCGGTCATTTAATTTGGTATGATATGGGCAAATATCACAGTGAATAATCTGCGATGTGCTACTGGGGAAATCAGTCGTGGAAATGGTGACATATTTTGTTCTTTATTTTTCGCGGTTTAATAACCAGAGAAAGGGAAGCATTTAGAGTATTGAGGAATATGGGTTTTCTCTGATCCTATTAATTTTATACACACTTTTCAACATTCGGCAAAACCGAGGTAATAAAACTGAAGAGCACAATATTTTAGGTATTTAACTTAAATTGTTATTAAGTAGTATTTATTAAATTACCAACCACCTAAAATGAAAAGTCCGTTATACTAATGAGCATTAATTCCAACTTGACTCAAAGACGATAGAAGTGATGTAAAAATTGGGGCTGTAGGAAAGAAGGGTGGGACTGCATTAGTAGATAAAGAAAGAATCAAAGGAGCAAATATAGTGGAGTCTAGAAGAACAAAAGTAAGTGGGTCCATGTGCAACTCTAAGAATTTTATGGAAAAGCAGTGATCCAAAAAGCGTAACTCGGATAATGACATTAAATTAGCAATAAGGTGGGACTGAAGCCAACATATGCTCAAACTGTCCATGCAAATACTAATTGTTCAATATGAAGGTAGATTCAGTGAAGAGACGGTTGGATAATAAGCATGGTGATGTTAATGTGTTGCATGATCTCTATGCCACTACTGTTAGTCGCCCTTTATAACCTATAATGAAAGTGATGGAGTCAACACTGTAAACTGGCACGCACAGGACCAAATGTTAGTTAATCAATTGTGGCATGTTGTACTCACTGTATGGTACTTCAAGGACATGTTGAAGATTAGTTAGTAAGATTCTACACTTAACTTTGTAAAAAGTTTCTTCTTCACTAACGGCCATTATTTTTACATACATCATACATTGGATCTAAATATCCCCTAATTTTAAATTGTTTATAATCTAAATAAGCATAACGATTTTGAGTTACTTTTATTATTTAAAATAAATATTTATCAATCGCTGACATTTGCGGACGGTGGAGACAGTTGAGGTGTCGTATTAAATATTGCTTCGAGCGAAGAACTATATCTTTTTCCTTTCCTCTGTTCGCCCTGTGAAATCAGCACTTATTACCGATTATGATGATTTGCTGCACACTGACTGGAATTACTGGACATATTTGTAATATTGAGGTAATGACTGTTATCTGTACGAATTAAATGTAATTCCAGAGTAATGAATAATTGTAAGAGAAATATAATAAAATTATCACACGTGTCTAATATTTCCAAAACTGTTTAGCAAAATGCTGGCACCAAAGCAAAAATAGAAGGAAGATTTAGGAAAAGTTTTCAGTATATTAATTTCGTTGCGCGGTCGGCTCATGTGGTCAGCCGGCTTCCTACAATAATTACTAGCCACTGTAAAATTAAATATAGTTTCCAATGGCAAATTTGTTCCTATTAACATGATTATTCAATTATATTTAGATAACTTAAGCGATATCCTTATAACTAGATCTTCAGGAAAACGTTGAAAATTCTAACTAATAAATTTGCAAATAACTTAGTGTTCTAAAGGTTAATAATGCTAGCGATTTTTCATATTGTAATAATTTCTTGTAATAGAATTCTGCCCAAGTTTATTTTTTATAATATGACATTTATTTCATTCAAAACATTCAACTGAATTTCTTTCTGCCGGTTCTTCTAGGTCGAAGGCGTCCCTACAAAAGCGGGTATATTAAGATATTTATATTGAAATACGGATTATATTCTTGTTGTTCAATATTAGTTTTGGCATTAACCAACTTTATTACCGTTAGCCGACGGTGCGTAAGTTGGTTGGCACCCAAATATTGCTTCCAAGAATAAACCATGTCTTCTTTATCTGCAAATGAGAAGTCTACCGATATTAGGAGCAACTTGTGATTAAAAGTTCAACAAAGCAAGATTTTACGATTAACGTGATATATGTAAACGTTCACTTAAATTGGCTTAAAACTTAATAAGCGTTTTATCACAAACTGATGTATTAAGTTTGAAAACATGAATCAAATTGAAATTTTCTCAATTTTTCTCCTTTTATATTGACATTTTTGGAAATGTGTCGTTAAACATCTGCTTACATTAATATATTTACTTGTAATTTGGTATGATATAAAATATCAACAGAATAAATCTGACAGCGCCCAGGTAAATCAATAGTCGTGTGAAATGAGACATAGATTTGTTCCTTTATTTTCGCTTTTTTTTGGCTAACAATTGGAGAAAGTGGCAAGCATTAGAGAGGTGATGGAGAGAGCTTGTTATTTTCTCTGATCCTATTAATTTATACACATCTTTCAACATTCACAAAACTGAGCACAAAACTTGTATGAACATTAATATTTTAGGGTATTTAACTTGTACCTGTTATTATGAAAATTTATTAAATTACTAACCACCTTAAAAATGAAAAAAATAACTGTTGAGAATAATGAACATTAATTCTAACTTGATCAAAAGACGATAGAACTGATGGTAAAACTTGAAGGTATATAACGCATAGCAACTGGTAGATTAGGTAGATAAAGAAAAATGAACCAAATATAAATATAGTGGATATGATGATTTATTGCGTCAATTGATCAGAATTACTTGGACATATTTAGAATATTGATAGCAGTCGACTACCGTCATCTGCAATGAATTAAATGTATCCTAGAGTAATGAATAATTGTAAGAGAAATATAATAAATTATCACACGTACTATTATTTCCAAAAACTGTTTAGTAAAACAAGGCACTTAAAGTAAAAATAGAAGAAGGATCGGTAAAAAGTTTTTCAGTATATTGTTTCACAGCACGGCCTGCGGTGTCAGCCGCTTCTCATAATAAATTACTAAATATTACCCTGTACCAATATAGCTTCCAACGGTAAATTTGTTCCATATTGATGATTATTATTCAATTATATTTAGACAACTGGCGATGTATCTGGTAATTAGATCTGTGGAAAACGTTGAAAATTTGAATCGTTATTAAATTTTAAAATAACTTAGTGTTCTAAAGCGTTAGTTTTCAGCAACGTTAAAGGATTTTTCATATTGTAATACCTCTGTAATAGAATCGGCCCAGTTTATTTTTATAATATGACATTTATTTCATTCCAAACAGTCCAACTGAATTTCTTTTTTCGCCGGCTCTTGAATGAATAAGGTCTCACAAAAGGATATATTAAAGATATTTATATTGAAATACGGATTATATTCTTAAGCGTTCAATATTGTTTTGGCATTAACCAACTTATTACCAAGTAGCTGATTTGCATAGCTGTTAAAATTCTAAATATTTGTTTCCAAGAATAAATTAATGTCTTTTATCTGCAATGAAATTACCTATATTAGAGCAACGAGATTAAGTCAACAAAGTAAGATTTACGATTAACGTGATATACAACGCACACTGGAATTGGTTGAAAAACTTAATATTGTTGTCATTTACAAAAACTGATGGAAGTTTGAAAACATGAATCAAATTGAAATTTTCTCACTTTTTCCTCATGTTTACATTTTAATGCCAAAATATCCATTGTTAATAATATGTCATCGTAATTCCAGGCCAGATAAATATCAACAGTGAATAAATTGACAGCGCCTGTAGGAAAAATCAGTCAAAGGAATGAGACATAGATTTTGTTCCTTTATTTTCGTTTTTTGCCCAACAATTGAGAAAGGGCAAGCATTAGAGGGATGGAGAGAGCTTGTTATTTTCTCTCTGGATCCTATTAATTTATACACTCCTTCAACATTCGGCAAAACTATAAAATAAAACCAAAGGAAATGACAATATTTTAGAAATAACTTGCACCGCCATGAAAATTTATTAAATACTGACCACATTAAAATGAAAAAAAAAATTACTTTGAGAATAACGATACTTAATTCTAACTTGATCAAGATGAGGAAGTGATGGTAAAATTGAAGGTAGGAGTACAAAGTGGGGATCAGATTAGTATAAAAGAAAATGAATCAAAGTGACAAATATACGGAGTCCAGAAGAACAAAAGTAAGTGGGTCCATAAAATTTTAAGAAGTATATACAGTAGATCCAAGCATAACTTGACGACATTGGAATTGTTGGAATAATAGGTGACTTAAAGCCAGCAAATATATGCTCAAAATCAAAACCATGCAATACTAGAATTAAACCAATAGAAGGTAGATTCAGTAAGAGATCAAGGATTATGTTATGTAGGATGTTAATGTGTTAAAATGATCTTTATGCCGTTGGGTCGCCCTCTTTATAACTCACACGAAAGCGATGAGTGTCAACACTGTAAACCCTGGTGACACACACAGGACCAAAGAAGTAACAATTTGTGGTATTGTACTCTACTTGTATGGTACTTGGAGGACATGAAGATTAGTTTAGTAAGACTTTTATATTTTAACTGCAAAAGCCTCTACTAACGTCATTATTTTCTTTACATACACTATACACTGGATCTAAATATCCCCTAATTTTAAATTGGTTTAAATAATCTAAATACATAACGATTTTAGCAAATACTTTATTATTTAAAATAAATACGCATTTACCGTCATTGACATTTGCGGACGGTGAGACAGCTGCTGAGGTCGTATAAAATATTGTTTCGAGCGAAGAATCTATATCTTTTCCTTCCTCCGTTCGCCCTGTGAGAAATCAAAGTACGTATTACTGATTATGATGATTTGTTGCGTCAATTTGGACTGAATTACTTGACATATTTGTAATATTAGATAGCACGATCACGTCATCTGCACACGAATTAAAATGGTCCCAGAGAATGAATAATTGTAAGAGGAATATAATAAAATTTATCACACGTACGTAATATCAAAACCACAGCCACCAAAGCACAAGACGCGTTTTTCAGCATATTGTTTCGTTGTATGGTTTTAAGCTCATGTAGCCATAATAATTACTAAATATTACCTTCTAAAATTAATATAGCTCAATGGTAAATTTGTTCCTATTAACATGATTATTCAATTATATTTTAGATAATCTCTAAGCGATATCCTCATAACTAGATTCTTTCAGGAAAAATGTTGTGTACCTAAATCAGTTAATAACCTTTAAAATAACTTGGGTGTTCTAGCGTTAATACAATGTTAAAGGATTTTCATATTGTAATACCTCTGTACAGAATTTCGCCCAAGTTTATTTTTATAATACACATTTATTTCATCCAAAACAGTCCAATCCGAATTTCTTTCATGGCTCTTTCTAGGTCGAAGGTCCTTTGTCAAAAAGGGTATATTAAAAAGTATATTTATATTGAATACGGATTATACTTAAGGCTAATATTAGTTTTGCATTAACCAACTTTATTACTGTTAGCGATTTGGCATAAGTTGTTGGCACCCAAATATTGTTTCCAAGAATAAATTTAATGTTTCTTTTATCTGCAATGAACACCACTCTATTATATTAGAGCAACCTAGACAAAAGTTCAACAAAGTGCAAGATTTTGATGATTAACGTGGATATACAAACGTACACTCTTTAAATTGGTTTAAAAATCATTAAGTTTTGATGGTATAAAAACTGATGGTTGTTTGAAAATGATGGAATCAAATTGAAATTCTTCTCAATTTTTTCTCCTTTTTATATTGGACATTTTTGGAATGTGTCGTTAAACATTCATTGTTAATAATTAGAGACATTTAATTTGGTATGATATGGGCAACAACAGTGAATACCTGACAAAGCGCCTGTAGGGGTAAATCAGTCGTGAAATGAGATTACAGGGGATTTTGTCTTATTTTTAGTTTTTTTTGCCTAACAATTGAGAAAGTGGGCAAGTTATTAGAGAGGATGGAGAGAGCTTGTTATTTTCTTTCTGGATCCTATTAATTTTATACATATCTTTCAACATCTGGCAAAAAATTGAGAAATAAAACTGTATGAAATGACAATATTTTAGGTACGAACTTGTACCTGTTATTATGAAAATTTATTAAATTACTGACCACATTAAAATGAAAAAAAAAATACTTGAGAATAATGACATTTAATTTAACTTGATCAAAGACGATAGAAGTGATGGTAAAAATTGAAGGTAGTGAGTAACGGTATAAAAGTGGACTGGTAATTAGTAGACAAAGAAAATGAATCAAAGTACAAAATATATTGGAGCCTTAGAAGAACAGCAAGTGGTCCATAAAAATTTTATATATAGCAGATCCAAAAGTATAACTTCGATAATGATATCAATTGTTGGAATAATAGTGGACTTGAAGCAACATATGCTCAAATCAAAACCATGCAAATACTAGAATTAAAACCAATATGAAGTGGTAGTATCCAGTGAAGAGATCGGTTGATTATGTTACGGTGAGGCACGTTAAAGGATCTTTGTTACTACTGCGGTCGCCTTATAACTCATACGAAAGTGATGAGGTCAGACCAAACCTGGTGACACACACACAGGACCAAATATTAGCACCAATTGTAAGGTTAATTTCTACTTATGGTAATGGCGGGACATACAGATTAGTTAGTAAGATTCTTACATTTTAACTGTAAAAGTTTCTTACTAACGCTATTATTTTTACATACTAGTATAATGGACTCCACTGGATTTAAATTGGTTTATTAATCTATAAATAAGCATAACGATTTTAGCAAATACTTTATTATTTAAATTAACATTACTTACCGTCATTGACATTTGCGGACGGTGTGGACAGTTGTTGAGGTTGCATAAAAGTTATTGTTTTGAGCGAAGCAATCTATATCTTTTCCTTTCCTCCTGTTCGCTCCCAGGAAATCAGCAATGTAATATTGATTATGATGATTTGCTGCGTCAATTGACTGAATTCATTTGGACATTTGTAAATATTGATACAATGACTACGTCATCTGTACGAATTAAAAATGGTATCCTATGTTGAATAATTGTGAAGAGAAATATAATAAAATTAATACATCGTACTAATATTTCCAAACTGTTTAGTGAAACAAGTACTTCAAAGAAAAATAGAAGGAAGGATTTATGGGAAAAGTTTTTTCAGTATTATTTCGTTGCGCGGTTTTGCTCATGTGGTGTCAGCCTGCTTCATAATAATTAATAAATATTACTGTACCATTATAGTTTCAATGGTAATTTGTTCCTTATTACCATGATTATTCAATTATATTTGATAACTTAAGCGACATCCTTATAACTAGATCTTTTCAGGAAAATGTTGAAAATCGCAATCCGTTAATAAATTTAAAAATAATGGTGTTCTAAAGGTTATTACAATGCTAGCATTTTCATATTGTAATACCTCTTGTAATATAATGCTGGCTCCAAGTTTATTTTATAATATGACATTATTTCATCCAAAACAGTCCAACTACTTTTCGCTTTGTCTTTCTTAGTCGAAGGCGTCCCTTGCCAAAAAGGGTATATATTAAAAAAGATATTTATTGAAATACGATTATAATTTTAAGCGTTCATTAGTTTTGCATTAACCAACTTTATTGCTCATTGACGGTGCGTGTTGTTACACCAAATATTGTTTCCCAAGAATAACCAAGGTCTTCTTTATCTGCAATGAAATTACCTATTATATTGTATAATTTCAGATTAAAAGTTCAACAAAGTAAGATTTACGATTACCCTGATATACAAACGGTTAATTTCAAATTTGGTTTAAAACTTATATTAAGCGTTTCGGATGATAAAACTGGATGTAATAGTTTGAAAACATAACCAAATTGAAATTTTCTCAATTTTTTCTCTTTTATTGACATTTTTGGAAATGTGTCGTTAAACATCTGTTGTTATTAATTATATTACTGTAATCAAAGGATATGGGGCAAATATCAATGCGTGAATAACCTGACAAAGCGCTCAGGTAAACTCAGTCGTAAAATGTGGAGACATAGATTTTGTTCCTTTATTTTTCGTTTTTTGCCTAGTCAATTGAGTAGGCGCGGCAAGTACGCTTAGAGAGGAATGGAGAGTATTGTTATTTTGATCCTATTAATTTTATACACCAACATTCGGCAAACTGAGAAATAAAACTTGTGTTGAATGACAATATTTTTATAGGGTATTTAACCAGCCTGCTATTATACCTCTATTAAATTACTGACCACATTAAAAAATGAAAAAAAAATTACTTTTGAGAATAACGATACTTACCCTAACTTGATCAAAAGACGATAGAAGGAGGGTAAAAAATTGAAGGTAGTGAGTAACGGTAGGAAGTGGACCAGATTAGTAGATAAGAAAACAGAACTGTGAGCAAATATAATGGAGTCTAGAAGAACAAAGTAAGTGGGTCCAAAATTTTAAGAAGTATATACATAGATCCAAAAGCATAACCTCGATAATGACATTGGAATTGTTAATACGGTGGGACTTGAAGCCAACATATACCAAATCAAAACCATGCAAATACTAGAATTAAAACCACAGGAAGTGGTAGATTCAGTGAAGAGATTCTGGTTGATTAGGCATGTAGATGTTAATGTGTTGCATGATCTGTGCCACTAATGTTAATGCCTCATAACCTACACGAAAGGGGAGGAGTGTCAACATCTGTAAACCTGGTGACACAATACACAGGACTAAATAGTTAATCAATCAGGCATGTTGTAATTTCTACTGTATGGTGTACTTGTGGGTGACATGTTGAAGATTAGTTAGTGATTCTTATATTTAACTCAGAAAAGCCTTCACTAATGTCATTATTTTTACATACACTACATGGATCTAAATATCTCTAATTTTTAAATTGGTTTAATAATCTAATACATAATGATTTAGCAAATACTTATTATTTAAATTAATATTACTTACCGTCGCTGGATATTTGGTGGACGGTGTGGAGACAGCTGTTGGAGGTGTCAAGGAAATATTGTTTCGAGTTGAAGAATTCATATTTTTCCTTCCTCTGTCGCCCTGTGAAATCAGCAATGTGTATTACTGATTATGATGATTTGCTGGGTGCCACTGACTGAATTACTTGGACATATTTGTAAATATTGATAGCAATGACTACGTCATCTGGGTGGGCCGAATTTAAAATGTATCCCAGTAGAGTAATGAATAACGGTAAGAAATATAATAAAATTAATTAATGTACTAATATTTGCAACTGTTTAGTAAAATGCTGCACTTTCAAAGTAAAACAGAAGGAAGGATTTATGGAAAAGCTTAAAGTATATTGTTTCGGTTAAAAGGTTTTGGCCTGTGTGGTGTCAGCTGCTTCTCATAATAACACAACATTACCTTCGTACCAATATACCTTCAATGGTAATTGTTCCTATTAACATGATTATTCAATTATATTTTTAGATAACTTGCTGATATCCTTCATAATTAGATCTTTTCAGGAAAAACGTTGAAAATTTAAATTGTTAATAAATTTTAGTAAATAACTTAGTGTCTAAAGGTTATTACAATGCTAGTGATTTTCGCATAATACCTCTTGTAATAGGAATTCTGCTCCAAGTTTATTTTTTATAATATGGCTTATTCATTCAAAACAGTCCAACTGGAATTTCTTTTCGCCGGCTCTTCTAGGTCGAAGGCGCCCTTTTGCTGTGCGCGGTATTAAAGATATTTTATATTGAAATACGGATTATAATTTCAAGCGTTCAATATTATTTTAATAATCCAACTTTATTACTGCTAGCCGACGGTGTGTTGTTGGCAGTAATTCCTCAAATATTGTTTCAAGAATAACCTATGTCTTTATCTGCAATGAAATTACTCATTATATTGTGAGCAATTTGTGATTAAAAGTTCTCAACAAAGTAAGAACGCATGATTAACGTGATATACAAACGGACACTTTGAAATTGGTTTAAACTAATAAGTTACCAGATTACAAAAACTGATGTAATAAGTTTGAAAACATGAATCAAAATTGAAATTTCTCATTTTTCTCCTTTTTATATTGACATTTTGAAACAAAATGTTAAACACTGCTTGTTACTAATTATATTTACTTAGAATGGTATGATATGGGCAATATCAACAGTGAATAAATTGACAAAGCGCCTGTAGGTAAATCCTCAGTCGTGAAAATGAGACATAGATTTTTGTTCCTTTATTTTCGTTTTTTTTTTGCTCATCAATTGAGAAAGCGGGCAAGCATTAGAGAGGGATGGAGAGGTTGTTATTTTCTCTCTGGATCCTATTAATTTATACACACATCTTTCAAATATCTACAAAACTGGAGAATAAACCTGTAAGAAATGACAATATTTTTAGGTATTTAACTGTAATTTGTTATTATGAAATTTACAAATTATCAACCACCTAAAATGAAAAAAAACCGTTGAGAATAACGGATAATTTCAATTTAACTGATCAAGACGATAAGTTGGGATGGCAAAATTGAAGGTAGTGAGAATACAAAGTGATTGCAGATTAGATAAAGAAAATGAATCAAAGGAGCAATTTAGTGAGTCTAGAAGAACAAAGTAAGTGGTCCATAAATTTTAAGTTTTATGTTATGTGATCCAAAAGGTAACCTTTGATACGACACAAATTGCTGGGAATAATAGGCGGACTTGGCCAAATATATGCCCAAAAATCAAAAACCATGCAAATACAGAATTAAAACCAATATGAAGCAGATTCAGTGAATAGGACCGGTTGATTGCGCTAGATGTTAATGTTAAAATGATCTTTATGCCACTACCGTTAGTCGCCCTTTATAACTCATTAATGAAAGTGATGAGTGTCACACTGAAACCTGGTGACACACACAGACTAAATAGTTAATCAATTGTGGCATGTTGCATCACTTGTATGGTACTTGTAAGGACATTAAGATTAGTTAGTAAGATTCTCACATTTTAACTTTGCAAAAGTTTCCTCACCACGTCAATATTTCTTTACATACACTACATACTGGATCTAAATATCCTCTAATTTAAATTGGCTTGAATAACTTAAATAAGATAACGATTTTAGTGTCACTTTTTATTATTTAAACAATATTACTACTGTCATTGACATTTGCGGACGGTGTGAGACAGCTGTTGAGGTGTTTGCATTAAATATTGTTTCGAGCGGAAGAATTCATACTTTTTCCTCCGTTCGTTCTGGTGTGAAATCAGCAATTTATTACTGATTATGATGATTTGCTGCGTCAATTGACCGAATTACGGACATATTTGCATTGAGTTGACAGTAATGACTACGTCATCTGTACGATTCAAAATGTATCCGTGAGTAATGAATAATTGTAAGAAACATAATAAAATTATCACACGTACTAATATTTTCCAAAACTGTTTCTAGTAAAAACAAGCGCACTTTCAAAGTAAAAATAGAAGAAGGATGGCGGAAAGTTTTCAGTATTGTTTCCTGTTGCGCGGTTTTGCCCATGTGAAAGTCAGCCGCTTCTCATAATAATTACTATTACCTTCGTACCAATATAGCTCTCCAATGGTAAATTTGTCTACAACATGATTATTCAATTATATTTTATAATCCTAAGCGGTTATCCTTATAATCTAGATCTTTTCAGGAAAACGTTGAAAATTTAACCGTTATCAATTTAAAATAACTAGTGGGCCCGGAAGTGTTATTAAACGAAGATTTTTCATATTGTAATACCTTCTTGTAACAGTAGAAATTCTGCCCAAGTTTATTTTTATATTATGACATTTATTTCCATTCAAAAACAGTCCAATTGAATTTCGCCGGTTCTTCTTAGGTCGAAGGCAAACTCGCCAAAAGCGGCATAATATTAAAAAGATATTTATATTGAAAATACGGATATAATTTTAAGCGTTCAATATTGCTTTTAATAACTAATCTTTTTATTATCAAGAAGCCGACGGTGCGTGTTGTTGGCACCTAAATATTGTTTCCAAGAATAAATTCATGTCTTCTTTATCTGCAATGAATTACCTATTATATTAGGAGCAATTTGTGATTAAAAGTTCAACAAAGTAAGATTTACGATTAACGTGATATATAAACGCATAATTTTAAATTATTAAAACTTAATATTAAGCAGTTTTATTACAAAACTGATGTGTAATAAGCTTGAAAACAGAATCAAATTGAAATTTTCAATTTTTCCGATATTGATATTTTTGGAAGTCGTGTCAAACATCTGCTTGTTACTAATTATATTTTATTTGTACCCAGTATGACAGGCAACATCAACAGAATAAATCTGACAAAGCCTGTAGGTAACCACGTGTAAATGAGACATAGATTTTGTTCCTTTATTTTCGTTTTTTTTGCCCAATAAATTGAGAAAGGTGTTATCAGAGAGGGATGAGAGAGCTATGCTTTTCTCTCTTGGATCCTATTAACTTTATACACATCTTCTGCAATATTCGGCAAAACTATAATAAAACTTGTATGAAATGACAAATATTTTAGGTATATTTAACTTGTACCTGTTATATTATGAAAATTCCTGTATAATCATTAACCACCTTAAAAATGAAAAAAAAACTATGAATAACGATACTTAATTCTAACTTGATCAAAAGACGATAGAAGGATGTGGTGTACCGAAGGTAGTGAGGTCTGCATAAAAGGGATCAGTAGATTGCAGATAAAGAAAATGAACTGCAGAGCAAATTTAGTGGAGTCTAGAAGAACAAAGTAAGTGGTCCGCAAAATTCCTAAGAAGTTTATACAGCAGATCCAAAAGCGTAACTTTGGATAATGACATTGAATTATTGAATAGGTGACTTGAAGCCAACATATGCCCAAAAATCAAACCATAAATACTAGGAATTAAAAACCATTGGCGAAGTGGTAGATCTGGCAAGAGATCGGTTGATTGGTGTTACGTGGTGGATGTTACCGTGTTGTACGATCTGCGCCACTACCGTTAGTCGCCTCTTTATAACCTACATATGGGAGGAGTGTCAACACTGTAAACCTGGTGACACACAGGACCAAATAGTTAATCAATTCAGGCATGTTGTAATTTCTACTTGTGAAGGGTAATTTGTAAGTGGACATGTTTGAAGATTAGTTAGTAAGATTCTACATTTTAACTTGTAAAAAGCCTCACTAACGTCATTATTTTTTTATGACACACTCATATACTTGGATTCAAATATTCTAATTTTTAAATTCGGTTTAATAATCTAAATAAGCATAACGATTTAGCAAAGGCTTTTTATTATTTAAAATTAAATATTTACTTACCGGTCATTGACATTTCTGGTGATTTGGTAGAGGACAGTTGTTGATAGTGCTCGCATAAATATTGCTCGAGCGAAGAATTCATCTTTTCCTTTCTCCGTTCGCCTGTGAAATCAGCACCTATTGATTATGACACTCAAGGTATTGCACTGACTGAACTACTTGGACATTTTAAAATATTGATAAATCGACTACGTCATTCGTACGAATTTAAATGTATCCAGAGTAATGAATAATTGTAGAAATATACTAAAATTAATACCATCGTACTATTATTTCCAAACTGTTTAAAACAAGGCACTTCGTAAAGTAAAATAGAAGGAAGGACTGAGGAAAAGTTTTTCAGTATATTGTTTCACATGGTTTGCCCGTGGAAGTCAGCCGCTTCTCATAATAAATTACTAATATTACCTTTCAAAATAACATAGCTCTCCAATGGTGCAAATTTGTTCCTATTAACATGATTATTCAATTATATTTTAGGATAACTTAAGCGATATCTCATAACTAGATCTTTTCAGGAAAACGTTGAAAATTTAACCGTTAATAAATTTTAAAAATAACTTAGTGTTCTAAAGGTTATTACAATGTAAGGAAGTGATTATATTGTAACACCCCGTAATAGAATTCTGCCCAAGTTTATTATTTTTATACGCATATTTATTTCATCTCAAAACAGTCCAACTGGAATTTCTTTCGCCGGTTCTTTCTTAGGTCGAAGGTCCTCGCCAAAAGGGTATATTAAAAAGATACGAGCTGAAATACGATTGTAATTTAAGTGTTCAATATTAGCTTTTGGTATTGAACCAATTTTATTACCGTTATTTAAAAGGTGTTGTTGGCACCTAAACACATACCAAGAACAAATGTCTTCTTTATCTGGCACGAAATTACCCATTATATTAGAGCAATTTGTATTAAAGTTCAACAAAGTAAGATTTACGATTAACGTGGATATACAACGTACACTTTTAAATTACCAAAACTTAATATTAAGCGTTTTATTTACAAAACTGATGTAATGTTTGAAAATATAATCAAATTGAAATTTTTCAATTTTTTTCTCCTTTTTTTATATTGGATATTTTTGGAAATGAAAGCGTTAAAACATCTGTTTGTTAATAATTAGATTATTTTGTAATTTGCACATATGGGCAACACGCGAACAACCACAAAGCGCCTGTAGGTAAACTGCCGCAAAATGTGAGAGCAGCAGATTTTGTTCCTTTATTTTTTTCGTTTTTTGCCTTTCCAACAACTGAGAAAGCGGGCAAGCATTAGAGAGGATGGAGAGAGCTTGTTATTTCTCTCTTGGATCCACACTTTTACACACATCTTTCAACATTCGGCAAAAACTATAATAAAACTTAAGGAAATGACAATATTTAGTACGAATCACCTGTTATTATGAAAATTTATTAATTAACCACCTTTAAAAATGAAAAAAAACTGTTGAGTAGCCAATGATATTTTCAATTAACTTGATCAAAAGACGATAGAAGTGATGGTAAAAATTTGAAGGTAGTGAGTAATGCTAAAGTGGACTGGTAGATTAGGTAGATAAAGAAAATGAATCAAAGGAGCAAATTTAGTGGAGTCTAGTTCAAAAGCAAGTGGTCCATAAAATTTTAAGAAGTTTATACAGCAGATCCAAAAGGTAACTGGATAACGACATTGGAATTGTTGGAATATTGGTGGACTTGAAGTCAAATATATGCTCAAAATCAAACCATGCAAATACAATGTTCTGGACATAGAAGTGTGATCGGTGAGAGACTGGTTGATTATGTTACGGTGGATGTTAATGTGTTGGTATGATCTTTATGCCACCACTGTTATCGCCCTTTATAACTTACACGAAAGTGATGAGTGTCAACACTGTAAACCTGGTGACACACACAGGACTAACAGTTAATCAATTGTGGTATTGCTACTTACTTGTATGGTACTTGTAGACATGTTGAAGATTAGTTAGTAAGATTCTCTTATATTTTAACTTGTAAAAAGCCTTCTACTAACGTCATTATTTTTATATACACTATATACTGGATCTAAATATCCTCTAATTTAAATTATTTAATAATTTGAAGAAGTATAACGATTTGAAAGTAAATACTTTTGTTATTTAAAATGAATATTTACTTACTGTCATTGACATTTGGTGACGGTGGAGACAGCTGTTGAGGTGCCGTATTGTACATTGTTTTATTTTATAATCTACATCTTTTCCTTTCTCCGTTCGTCTTCTGTGAAATCAGCAATTTATTACTGATTATGATGATTTGTTACACAATTGACTGAATTACTGACATATTTAAATATTGATAGCAATGACGTCATCCGGTCAACGTCGCATCGGAAAGAATGAATAATTGTAAGAAATATAATAAAATTATCACATGTACTAATATTTCCAAACTGTTTAGTAAAAAACAAGCGCACTTTCAAGTAAAAATAGAAGGAAGGATTTATGGAAAAGTTTTTTCAGTATATGTCAAGGTGCGGTTTTGTCATGGTGTCAGCCGCTTCTCATAATAATTACTAACATACTTTCACCAACATAGCTTCAATGGTAAATTTGTTCCGCTAATATGATTATTCAATATATTTTAGATAACTTATGATATTCTTATAACTAGATCTTTTCAGGAAAAATGTTGGTACTAAATTGTTATAAATTTTAAAATAATCTGAAAGGTTCTACATACAATGCTAGCGATTATATTGTAACACCTCTTGTAATAGAATTCTGCCCAAGTTGCTTTATTTTTATATTATGACATTATTTCATTCAAAAAACTAATTGAATTTCACGGTTCTTAGGTCGAAGGCGTCCTTGCCAAAGGGTATATTAAAAGATATTTATATTGAAATACGGATATAATTTCTGTTAGTTCTGGCTATTAGTTGTAATAATCAATTATTATCAAGAAGGATGCAAAGTAAGTTAGCTGGCACCCCAACATGTTTCAAGAATAAATTGCGCTTTTATCTGCAATGAAATTACTTATTATATTAATAGAGCAATTTTGTGATTAAAAGTTCAACAAAAGATTTCACATTAACGTGATATATAAACGTACACTTTAAATTACGAAAATTAATACAAGCAGTTTTATTTACAAAATTGACATGTAATAAGTTTGAAAACATGAATCAATTGTTGAAATTTTTCTGAATTTTTTCCTTTATATTGACATTTTGAAATGTGTCGTTAAACATCTGCTTGTTACTACCTGCGGTCATTTAATTTGGTATGATATGGGCAAATATCACAGTGAATAATCTGCGATGTGCTACTGGGGAAATCAGTCGTGGAAATGGTGACATATTTTGTTCTTTATTTTTCGCGGTTTAATAACCAGAGAAAGGGAAGCATTTAGAGTATTGAGGAATATGGGTTTTCTCTGATCCTATTAATTTTATACACACTTTTCAACATTCGGCAAAACCGAGGTAATAAAACTGAAGAGCACAATATTTTAGGTATTTAACTTAAATTGTTATTAAGTAGTATTTATTAAATTACCAACCACCTAAAATGAAAAGTCCGTTATACTAATGAGCATTAATTCCAACTTGACTCAAAGACGATAGAAGTGATGTAAAAATTGGGGCTGTAGGAAAGAAGGGTGGGACTGCATTAGTAGATAAAGAAAGAATCAAAGGAGCAAATATAGTGGAGTCTAGAAGAACAAAAGTAAGTGGGTCCATGTGCAACTCTAAGAATTTTATGGAAAAGCAGTGATCCAAAAAGCGTAACTCGGATAATGACATTAAATTAGCAATAAGGTGGGACTGAAGCCAACATATGCTCAAACTGTCCATGCAAATACTAATTGTTCAATATGAAGGTAGATTCAGTGAAGAGACGGTTGGATAATAAGCATGGTGATGTTAATGTGTTGCATGATCTCTATGCCACTACTGTTAGTCGCCCTTTATAACCTATAATGAAAGTGATGGAGTCAACACTGTAAACTGGCACGCACAGGACCAAATGTTAGTTAATCAATTGTGGCATGTTGTACTCACTGTATGGTACTTCAAGGACATGTTGAAGATTAGTTAGTAAGATTCTACACTTAACTTTGTAAAAAGTTTCTTCTTCACTAACGGCCATTATTTTTACATACATCATACATTGGATCTAAATATCCCCTAATTTTAAATTGTTTATAATCTAAATAAGCATAACGATTTTGAGTTACTTTTATTATTTAAAATAAATATTTATCAATCGCTGACATTTGCGGACGGTGGAGACAGTTGAGGTGTCGTATTAAATATTGCTTCGAGCGAAGAACTATATCTTTTTCCTTTCCTCTGTTCGCCCTGTGAAATCAGCACTTATTACCGATTATGATGATTTGCTGCACACTGACTGGAATTACTGGACATATTTGTAATATTGAGGTAATGACTGTTATCTGTACGAATTAAATGTAATTCCAGAGTAATGAATAATTGTAAGAGAAATATAATAAAATTATCACACGTGTCTAATATTTCCAAAACTGTTTAGCAAAATGCTGGCACCAAAGCAAAAATAGAAGGAAGATTTAGGAAAAGTTTTCAGTATATTAATTTCGTTGCGCGGTCGGCTCATGTGGTCAGCCGGCTTCCTACAATAATTACTAGCCACTGTAAAATTAAATATAGTTTCCAATGGCAAATTTGTTCCTATTAACATGATTATTCAATTATATTTAGATAACTTAAGCGATATCCTTATAACTAGATCTTCAGGAAAACGTTGAAAATTCTAACTAATAAATTTTAAAATAACTTAGTGTTCTAAAGGCTCATAATGCTAGCGATTTTTCATATTGTAATACCTCTGTAATAGAATTCTGCCCAAGTTTATTTTATAATATGACATTTATTTCAATTCAAAAATCCAACTGAATTTTCTTTCTTTTCTTTAGGTCGAAGGCGTCCCTGCCAAAAGGGTATTAAAAGATATTTATATTGAAATCGGATTATAATTTTAAGCGTTCAATATTAGTTTTGTATTAACCAACTTTATTACCGTTAGCCGACGGTATGTTGTTGGCAACCCAAATATTGTTTCCAAGAATAAATTCATGTCTTCTTTATCTGCAATGAAATTACCTATTATATTAGCAACATGTGATTAAAAGTTCAACAAAGTAAGATTTTACGATTAACGTGATATACAAACGTACACTTTAAATTGGTTTAAAACTTAAATTAAGCGTTTTATTTACAAAACTGATGTAATAAGTTTGAAAACATGAATCAAATTGAAATTTTTCAATTTTTTTCCTTTTATATTAATTTTTGGAAATGTGTCGTTAAACATCTGCTTGTTACTAATTATATTTACTTGTAATTTGGTATGATATGGGCAAATATCAACAGTGAATAAATCTGACAAAGCGCCTGTAGGTAAATCAGTCGTGTGAAATGTGAGACATAGATTTTTGTTCCTTTATTTTTCGTTTTTTTTTTGCCTAACAATTGAGAAAGCGGGCAAGCATTAGAGAGGGATGGAGAGAGCTTGTTATTTTCTCTCTTGGATCCTATTAATTTTATACACATCTTTCAACATTCGGCAAAAACTGAGTAATAAAACTTGTATGAAATGACAATATTTTAGGGTATTTAACTTGTACCTGTTATTATGAAAATTTATAAAATTACTAACCACCTTAAAAATGAAAAAAAAAATAACTGTTGAGAATAACGATACTTAATTCTAACTTGATCAAAAGACGATAGAAGTGATGGTAAAAATTGAAGGTAGTGAGTAACGGTATAAAGGTGGGCCTGGTAGATTAGTAGATAAAGAAAAATGAATCAAAGGAGCAAATATAGTGGAGTCTAGAAGAACAAAGTAAGTGGTCCATAAAAATTCTTAAGAAGTATATACAGCAGATCCAAAAGCATAACTCGGATAATGACATTGGAATTGTTGGAATAATAGGTGGGACTTGAAGCCAACATATGCTCAAAATCAAAACCATGCAAATACTAGAATTAAAACCAATATGAAGTGGTAGATTCAGAAGAGACGGTTGATTTGGTTACGTAGGATGTTAATGTGTTGACGATCTTTTATGCCACTAATGTTAGTCCCTCTTTATAACCCACACGAAAGTGATGAGTGTCAAATGTAAACCTGGTGACACACATGGCCAAATAGTTAATCAATGGCATGTTGTACTTCTACTTGGGTACTTGTGGGACAAAGGAAGATTGTTAGTAAGATTCTTACATTTTAACTTGTAAAAGCCTTCACAACGTCATTATTTTTTACATACACTACATACTTGGATCTAAATACCCTAATTTTAAATTGGTTTAATAATCTAAATAATAACGATTTTAGCAAATACTTTTTATTATTTAAATTAAATATTTATTACCGTCAGACATTTGCGGACGGTTGAGAAGCTGTTGAGGTGTCGTATTAAATATTGTTCGAGGAAGAATTCATATCTTTTTCCTTTTCCTCCGTTCGCCCTGTGAAATCAGCAATTATTACTGATTATGATGATTTGCTGCGTCAATTGACTGAATTACTTGGACATATTTGTAAATATTGATAGCAATGACTACGTCATCTGTACGAATTAAAATGTATCCCAGAGTAATGAATAATTGTAAGAGAAATATAATAAAATTATCACACGTACTAATATTTCCAAAACTGTTTGAAACAAGGCACTTTTCAAAGTAAAAATAGAAGGAAGGATTTATGGGAAAAGTTTTTCAGTAATTTTTTCTGTTGCGGTTTTGCTCATGTGGTGTCAGCTGCTTCATAATAATTACTAAATATTACCTTCGTACCAGTATAGCTCTCCAATGGTAAATTTGTTCCTATTAACATGATTCTTCAATTATATTTTAGATAACTGAAGCGATATCCTTTATAACTAGATCTTTTCAGGAAAACGTTGAAAATTTAACCGTTAATAAATTTTAAAATAACTTAGTGTTCTAAAGGTTATTAAATGTAGGATTTTTCATATTGTAATACCCTCTTGTAATAGAATTCGCCCAAGTTTATTTTATAATATGACTTTATTTCATTCAAAAACAGTCCAACTGAATTTCTTTTCGCCGGTTCTTCTAGGTGAAGGCGTCCCTCCAAAAGGGGTATATTAAAAAGATATTTATATTGAAAACGGATTATACTTTTAAGCGTTCAATATTAGTTTTGCATTAACCAACTTTATTACTGTAGCCGACGGTATGTTGTTGGCAACCCAAATATTGTTTCCGAATAAATTCATTTCTTTATCTGCAATGAAATTACCTATTAATATTAAGCAACATGTGATTAAAAGTTCAACAAAGTAAGATTTTATGATTAACGTGGATATACAAACGTACATTTAAATTGGTTTAAAACTTAATATTAGGTTTTATTTACAAAAACTGATGTAATAAGTTTGAAAACATGAATCAAATTGAAATTTTCTCAATTTTTTTTCTCCTTTATTTGACATTTTGGAAATGTGTCGTTAAACATCTGCTTGTTATAATTATATTTACTTGTAATTTGATGATAGGCAAAATCAACAGTGAATAAATCCGACTAAGCGCCTGTAGGTAAACCAGTCGTGAAATGTGAGACAAGATTTTGTTCCTTTATTTTCGTTTTTTGCCAACAATTGAGAAAGGCAAGCATTAGAGAGGGATGGAGAGAGCTTTATTTTCTCTCTGATCCTATTAATTTATACACATCTTTCAACATTCGGCAAAACTGAGTAATAAAACTTGTAATGAAATGACAATATTTTAGGTATTTAACTGTACCTTATTATGAAATTTATTAAATTACTAACCACCCTAAAAATGAAAAAAAATAACTGTAGAATAACGATACTAATTCTAACTTGATCAAAAGACGATAGGAAGTGATGGTAAAATTGAAGGAGGAGTAACGGAAAAGGTGGACTGGTGATTAGTAGATAAAGAAAATGAATCAAAGGGAGCAAATATAGTGGAGTCTAGAAGAACAAAAGAAGTGGTCCATAAAATTTTAAGAAGTATATACAGCAGATCCAAAAGCATAACTCGATAATGACATTGGAATTGTTGAATAATAGGTGACTTGAAGCCAACATATGCTCAAAATCAAAACCATGCAAATACTAGAATTAAACCAATATGAAGTGGTAGATCTGTGAAGAGATCGGTTGATTATGTTACGTAGATGTTAATGTGTTTAGATCTTTTAGCCATTGTTAGTCGCCCTTTTATAACCTACACGAAAGTGATGAGTGTCAACACTGTAAACCTGGGACACACAGGACAAATAGTTAATCAATTGTGGATGTTGTACTCTACTTGTATGGTACTTGTAAGGGACATGTTGAAGATTGTTAGTAAGATTCTTAATTTTAACTTGTAAAAAGTTTCTAACGTCATTATTTTTACATACACTAATAATTGGATCTAAATATCCTCTAATTTTAAATTGGTTTAAAATCTAAATAAACATAACGATTTTAAAAAACTTTTATTATTTAAAATTAAAATTTACTTACCGTCATTGAAGGGACGGTGTGGAGGAAGGCTGTTGGAGGTGTTTAATTAAATATTGTTTCGAGGAAGAATTTAATTTTTCCTTTTCCCTCCGTTCGCCCGGGGAAATCAGCAATGGTTATTGATTATGATGATTTGTTCAATTAATTGATTGAATTAGGACATATTTTGTAACATGATAGCCAATGACTACGTCATCTGTACGGAATTAAAATTTATCCCAGAGTAATGGAATAATTTGTAAGAGAAAATAACCAAAATTATTACAGTACTAATATTTCCAAAACTGTTTAAAAAAAACGCAATTTCAAAGAAAAAAAGGGAAGGAAGAAGGGAAAAGTTTTTCAGTAATTTAATTTTCCTTAAGGGTTTTGCTCATGTGGGTCAGCTGCTTTCATAATAATTACTAAATATTACCCTTTCGTACCAATATAGCTTCCAATGGGTAAATTTGTTCTTTAACATGATTATTCAATTATATTTTAGATAACTTTAAGCGAATCCTTTATAACCAGATCTTTTCAGGAAAAACTTTGAAATTTTAATGTTAATAAATTTTAAAAATAATTTAGTGTTCTAAAGGAATTACAATGTTACGATTTTTCATATTTAATACCCTTTTGTTAGAATTCCTGCTCCAAAAGTTTATTTTTTATAATATAATTTATTTCATTCCAAAAACAGTCCAACTGAATTTCTTTTCCCGGGTTCTTCTTAGGTCGAAGGCCCCTTTGAAAAAAATATTATTAAAAGGGTTTTTTTAAAAACCAATTTTCCTCTTAAGCCAATTTTAGTTAAAACCCAAATTTTTTAAACCTGTTGCCATTGCAATTGTTACCCCAAATATTGTCCAAGAATTAAAATTCAAAATGTTTTCATTCTTGGAAATCAAACCCAATTTTTGAACTGGTTTAAAATTCAAAAAAAAGATTTTTAAGTTTAAACTGAATCAAATTAAATTTTTAATTTTTTTCCCTTTTAATATTGAACTTTTAAATTTCAAAAAACTGTTGTTAAATTAATTTTTGAAAAATGAATCAAATTAAATTTTAAATTTTTTCGCCTTTTATAAATTAGTTTTTGGAAAATGTGGGAAAATTTTTGCCTTTATTTAATTTTTTTTGTAAAATTTGGAGAAAGGGCAAATTAAATAAAGTTTGAACCAAATTTAGCAAACCCTTTAAAATTCGGCCTGGAAAAATGGTTGAAAGACAATAAGGATTTTTTTCCTTTATTTTGTTTTTTTTCCCCTTAAAAAATTGAAAAAAAAACGGGCGTTTAATTTAAGATGAGAAGAAGTTGGTTAAATTTTTTCTTGGTCCTTTAATTTTAATAAAAAAATAATCGGGCAAAAATTGGAGTTAAAAAACAAAGGAAAATAAAAATTTTAAGGTATTAAAATGGTAACTCGGATTAATGAAAATTTAATAAAATTACTAACCAATTAAAAATAAAAAATAAATTTAGAATTAAGAAACCAATTTAATTGATTCAAAAGACGGAAGTTATGGTTTAAAATTTTTGAAGGTTAGTGATAACCTAAAAAGGTGGGGGCCTGGTAAACCGGTAAAAAAAAAATGAAATCAAAGGGGCAAATTTGTATTCTAGAAGGAACTTGTGGCACAAAAACTTAAGAAGATTTTACATTTGAACAAAAAGCCCTTCATAAGCATTAATTTTTAATTAATAATACTTGGAATTAAATATCCAAAATTTAAAAATTGGAAAATCTGAATTAAAACCAATAAATTAATTTTATAAAACTTTTTATTATTTAAATTAAAATTTACCTTTTACCGTCTTTATTTGCCACTAACCGTTAGTGCCCTTTAAATAACCGAAAGTTATATTTTTCCCCCTGCCCCCGGAAAACAGCCAAATTATTAATTAATTTAGGATTTGTTCAATTGATGGAATTTAATGGACATTTTGAAAATTGGTTAGTAAATTCTCATTTGGAATTGTAAAAATTTTCCCAGGGTAATTTTAATAACTAAAAGGAAATAAATAAATCCTCTAATTTTAAAATTGGTTTAATAAAAAAGCCATTTAAAGTTTAAACAAAAACTTTTATTTTAAAAAATTTTTTCCGTAATTGTTTTTGCGGCGGTTTTGGGCCTGTTGGGTTTCTAATTAAATTATTTTTCGACCAAAATCAATTCTTTTTTTTTTTTCCTTTTTTTGAAACGCAATTTATTAACTGATTTTGGAAAATTGAAATTTAATTTAATAAATTTTAAATAATTAATTTGGGCTATTTGAAATTTTATAGAATACCTCCTCCTTGTAAATTAAAATTTCCCAAGTTTAATAAATAATTTAAAAAAATAATAAAATTTCCCGGTTCTTTTTCCCGGGTCAAGGCGCCCTTTCCAAAAGGGTAAAATTAAAAAGGAATTTATTTGGAAAAGGTTTTTTTAAGGTTAATTGTTTTTGTTTCCCTTTTTTGCCCAGGGTTCAAGTTGTTCAATAAATAATTTTCCAAAATAAATTACCTTTTCGAACCAAAATGTTTAATTGAAAATTTTGGTTCCAATTAAATGATTTTCAATTAAATTTTAAAATAACTTTAAGGTTTAAATCCTTTATTAACGTTTTTTTAAAAATTGTTGAAAATTTAAACCTTAAAATTAAATTTTAAAAAATTAATTTTTAAAGTGTCCAAAAGCACAATTAATTTACGAATTTTATATTGGGAAATACCCGTAATAAATTCTGCCCAAAGGTTTATTTTTAAATTGAAATAATTTTTTCCTTAAAATTTTCCCTTTTTTTTTGCCTTCCTTTTGGGAAAGGGGCGTTTAAAAGGGATTTAAAAGATTTTTATTTCGGATTATTAATTTTAAACCTTTCAAATTATTTTGGCAAAAACTTTTAATTAAACCTTTAAGGAAATGCAATAAGGTTTTAATTGGACCCCTTTTTTAAAATAAAATTACTCCTTTTTAAAAATCTGTTGAAATTACCTTAATTTAATTACAAAACATGGTGATTAAAAGGGTTCAAAAGGTAAAGAAACCGATTAAGTGAAAATAACAAAGGACAAATTGGGTTTAAAAACTTAATAAATTTAAGGTTTTATTTAACCAAAAAAACCGATTAATTAATTTTGGGAAAAATGGGAATCAAATTGAAAAATTTCAAAACCTTTTATAAATTAAACCAATTTTGAATGGTGTCAAAAAATTGTTTGTTACTAATTAATTTAATTGTTAATTTTATGATATGGGCCCTTATCCCAACAAAGGAATTAACCTTGTAAAACCCTGTAGGAAAATCAGGCTAAATGTTAACAATTTGGTTTTTTATTTTTGTTTTTTTGGGAACAATTTGAAAATTATTGTAAGAATTGGAACTTGTTAAAAATTTTCCTCGGTCCATTAATTTTTAACACATCCTTTCAAATATTCCCAAAAATTGGTTTAATAAAAAAAGAGGAAATTTGAAATATTTTATTATTTAAAATTTTATTTATTAGAAATTTATAAATTACTAACCACCTTTAAAATGGGGAAAAAATAATTGTTTGAGGAAAACATACTTTTTCCTTTTTTGTTCCCAAAAGACGGAAGAATTGGGATTAAAATTTGGGGTATGATAATTCTTAATATTTAAATTGGGGCCTGGTAAATTAGTAGAAAAGAAAAAATTTAATCCCAGGAATAAATAATTGTGGAGTCTAAAAAACAAATAAGTGGTCCATTTAAAACTGTTTTTAGTAAAACAAGCGCACTTTCAAAGTAAAAATAGAAGGGAAGGGATTTATGGGAAAAGTTTTTGTAACTGTTTCGTTGGGCGGTTTTGCCCGCGTGGTGTCAAGCCGCTTCTCATAATAATTACTAAAAACCTTTGTACCAATATAGTTTCCAATGGTAAACTTGTTCCTATTAACATGATTATTCAATTATATTTTAGGGATAACCTTAAGGGAATCCTTATAACTAGATCTTTTCAGGAAAAATGTTGAAAATTTAACCGTTAATAAATTTAAAAAATAAATTTATGTTCTAAAGGTTAATTAAATGATTTTTTTCATATTGAAACCCTTCAAAAGGAAATTCCCCCCAAGTTTATTTTTATAATATAATTTATTTCCATTCAAAACAGTCCAACTAAATTTTTGCCTTCTTCTTAGGTCGGAAAGGCGTCCCCTTGTAAACAAAAAAGATATTTATATTGGAAATGGATTATAATTTTAAGGTTCAATATTAGTTTTGCAATTAACCAACTTTTTATTACCGTTAAGGACGGCATGGTTGGCACCCAAATATTGTTTCCAAGAATAAATTCAAATTTCTTTTATCTGGAATGAAATTACCTATTATATTTGGAAAAGATTAAAAGTTCAACAAAGTAAGATTTTTGATTAAGGATATACAAACGACACTTTGAATTTGGTTTAAAAAATATTGGCGTTTTATTTACAAAATTAGGTTGTTTGAAAACATTAAACCCAAAATTAAATTTTTTCTCAATTTTTTTCTGCTTTTTTAATTTGGATTTTTTGGAAATGTTTGGTTAAACATCTGCTTGTTACCAAATTATATTTACTTGGAAATTTGGTTGGATATGGGCAAATAACAACAGGAATAAATCTGACAAAGCGCCTTGTGGTAAACTGGGAAATGAGGTATTAAGGGATTTTTTGTTCCTTTATTTTTTCGTTTTTTTTTTGGCCCAAAATTGGAAAAGCGGGGAAGATTAGAGAGGGATGGGGAGCTTTGTTATTTTCTCCTTAATCCCATTAATTTTATACACATCTTTCAAAATTCGGCAAAACTTATAATAAAACTTGTATGAAATGACAAATTTTAGGTATTTAACTTGAAATTTGGTTATTAAGGAAATTCAAAAAACAACCCAAAAAATGAAAAAAACTCGGGAAATCCGATACTTTTCTAACTTGATCAAAAGAGATAAATTGGGTAAAATTGAAGGTAGTGAGAAGGTAAAGGTGGGCCTTTGGTAGATTAAAAGTAGATAAAAGAAAAATGAATCAAAGGAGCAAAATAAGTGGAGTCTAGAAGGGAAAAAGGAAGGGGTCCAAAAAATTCTTGAAGTATATACAGCAGATCCAAAAGCATAACCGGATAATGACATTGGAATTGTTGGAATAATAGGTGGGACTTAAGCCAACCATATGCCTAAAATCAAAACCATGCAAATACTAGAATTAAACCAATATGAAGTGGTAGATTCAGTGAAGAGATCGTTTGATTATGTTACGTAGGATGTTAATGTGTTGAAATGATCTTTTGCCAATGTTAGTCGCCCTTTATAACCTACACAAAGTGATGGAGTGTCAACACTGTAAACCCAGGACACACAACAGGACCAAATAGTTAATCAATTGGGCATGTTGTACTTTCCTTTGTATGGTAAATTTGTAAGGGACATGTTGAAGATTAAGTAAGATTCTTACATTTGAACTTGTAAAAGCCTTCACTAACCGTCATTTTTTTAAACACACCATTTACTTGGATCTAAATATCCCTCAATTTTTAAATTGGTTTAATTAATCTAAAAAGTAACGATTTTAGAAATACTTTATTATTTAAAATTAAATATTTATTTACCGTCATTGACATTTGCGGACGGTGTGGAGAACAGTTTGGAGGTGTTGAAAAATTGTTTCGAAAGAATTCATTTCTTTTTCCTTTCCTCCGTTCCCCGGAAATCAAAGAATGTATTATTGATTATGATTATTTTCCAGCCAATTGACTGAATTAGGGGAATATTTGAATATTGATAGAATGACTACGTCATCTGTACGGAATTAAAATTTTATCCCAGAGTAATGAAATAATTGTAAGAGAAATATAATAAAATTATTACAGTACTAATATTTCCAAAACTGTTTAGCAAAACAAGCGCACTTTCAAAGTAAAAAATAGAAGGAAGGATTTTGGGGTTTTCAAGTAACTTGGTTCTGTTGCGGGTTTTGCTCATGGGTGTCAGCCGCTTTCATAATAATTACTAAAATATTTCCTTCGTACCAATATAGCCTCCAAGGTAAAGTTCCTATTAACATGATTATTCCAATTATATTTTAGATAACTTAAGCGATATCCTTTTATAAATGATCTTTTTCAGGAAAAACGTTGAAAATTTAACTGTTAATAAATTTAAAAATAACTTAATTTTAAGGTTATTACAATGTTAGGATTTTTCATAATTGTAATTCCCTCTTGTAATAGAATTCCCTGCTCCAAAGTTTATTTTTTATAATATGACATTTATTTCATTCAAAAACAGTCCAATTGGAATTTCTTTCGCCTTTCTTCTTTAGGTCGAAGGCGTCCCTTTAAAAAAGGGTATATTAAAAAGATATTTATATTAAAACGGATTATAATTTTAAGGTTCAATATTAGTTTTGCATTAACCAACTTTTATTACCACCGACGGTAATTGTTGGGCACCCCAAATATTGTTTCCAAGAATAAATTCATGTTCTTCTTTTATCTGTAAATAAATTATATTATAATTAGAAAATGTGATTAAAAGTTCAACAAAGTAAGATTTTACGGGATTAACGTATATACAAACGTACACTTTGAATTGGTTTAAAAAACTTAATATTAAGGTTTTATTTACAAAAACTGATGTAATAAGTTTGAAAACATGAATCAAACGAAATTCTTTCTAATTTTTTCTCCTTTTTATATTGACATTTTGGAAATGTGTCGTTAAAATCTGCTTGTTACCAATTATATTTACTTGTAATTTGGATGATATGGGCAAAATATCCAGTGAATAAATCTGACAAGCGCCTGTAGGTAAATGGGTCGTGAAATGTGAGACATAGATTTTTGTTCCTTTTATTTTTGTTTTTTTTGGCCTAAAATTAGAAAGGGGAACATTAGGGAGGATGGAGAGGCTTGTTTTTTCCTTGGATCCTATTAATTTTATACACATCTTTCAAAATTCGGCAAAACCGAGTAATAAAACTTGTATGAAATGACAATATTTTTTAGGTATTTAACCTTGGTACCTGTTATTATGAAAATTTATAAAATTACTAACCACCTTTAAAATGAAAAAAATAACTGTTGAGAATAACGATACTTAATTCCAACCGATCAAAAGAGATAGAAGGAAAAAATTGGAAGGAGTGAGTAACTATAAAGGGGGCCTTAGAAGGGAAAGAAAAGAACCAAAGGAAGGAAAAGGGAGCCGGGAAGAAACAAAGTAAGTGGTCCAAAAACCGTTTAGTAAAAAAAGCGCACTTTCAAAGTAAAAAATAGAAGGAAGGATTTATGGGAAAGTTTTAGTAACTTTTTCGGGTTTTTTGCCCGTGGTGTCAGGGGCTTCATAATTAAAATTATTAAACATTAAATTTCCAATGGTAAATTTGTTCCTTTAACATGATTATTCAATTATATTTTAGATAACTTTAAGGATTCCATAACCAGATCTTTTTCAGGAAAAAACGTTGAAAATTTAAATTTAAGTAAATTTTAAAAATAACCAGTGTTCTAAAGGTTATTAAATGCTAAAGGATTTTTTCATATTTAAATACCCTCGTAATAGAATTCCTGCCCAAGTTTATTTTTATAATATGACATTTATTTCATTCAAAACAGTCCAACTGGTTTTTCCGGTTCTTTCTTAGGTTTGAAGGGTCCCCTTTGCCAAAAGGGTATATTAAAAAGATATTTATATTGAAAACGGAATTTTTTTGCTTTGATTTTAAAACCAACAATGTTAGCCGACGGTGCAAAAGGTTGGCACCCCAAAATTGTTTCCCAAGAATAAAATTTATGTCTTTTATCTGGCCAAATTCATTATTTATTAGCAAAACATGGATTAAAAAAGTTCAACAAAGGGATTTCAAATTAATGAATACAACGACATTTGGAATTGGTTTAAAAACTTAATATTTGCTGGTTTTATTTTAAAAAACCGAAATTTGTTTGAAAACATGAATCAAATTGAAATTTTTCCAATTTTTTTGGCTTTTATATTGACATTTTTGGAAATGTTCGTTAAACATCCGCTTGTTACTAATTATATTTACTTTAAACGTATGATAAGGGCAAAATCAACAGTGAATAAACTGACAAAGCGCCTGTAGGTAAACCAGTCGGAAAGTGAGAATAGACTTTTCTTTTTTTTTCGGCCTAACAATTAAAAGGGGCAAGTTATTAGAGAGGGATGGAGAGGCTTGTTATTTTTCTCTTGGATCCTATTAATTTTATAACATCTTTCAACATTGGCAAAACTGAGAAAAAACTTTTGTATGAAATGACAATATTTTTAGGGTATTTAACTTGTACCTGTTATTATGAAAATTTATAAAATTAATAAACCACCCTTAAAAAAAAAAAAAAATAAGGAGAATAAATTTAACCCTAACTTGATCAAAAGACGATAGAAGTGATGGTAAAATTGAAGGTAGTGAGTAACGGGTATAAAGGGGGCCTGGTAAGATTATAGATTAAAAAAAATGAATCAAAGGAAAAATAGTGGAGAGGCAAAGTAAGTTATAAAAATTTAAGAAGCATATACAGGATCCAAAAGATTAACCGGATAATGACATTGGAATTGTTGGAATAAAGGTGGGACTTAAGCCAACATATTAAACCCATGCAAATACTAGAATTAAAAACCAAAAGGGAAGTGGATCCTGAAGAAATCGTTTATTATGTTACGGGATGTTAAAGTGTTTCTCTTTATGGCCCCTCACTGTTATCCGCCCTTTATAACCCCACGAAAGTGATGGAGGTTAACACCAAACCCAGGACAAAACAGGACTAAAGAAGTTAATCAATTGTGGCATGTTGTACTTCTACTTGTATGGTACTTAAGGGACATGTTGAAGATTAAGAGTAAGATTCCAAATTTGCCTTGTAAAAAAGCCCTTTCACTAACGTCATTATTTTTAATTAACTAATAACTTGGATTCAAAATATCCTCTAATTTTAAATTGGTTTATTAACTAAATAAGCATAACGATTTTAAAATACTTTTATTATTTAAAATTTTAATTTACTTACCCACGACATTTGCGGATGTGGAGAAGCTGTTGGAGGTGTCATTTTATTGTTTGAGCGAAGAATTCATATCTTTTTCCCTTTTCCCCGTTCGTTTGTGAAATTGGCAAATGTATTATTGATTTGATGATTTGCTGCCAATTGACTGAATTATTTGGACATATTTTAAATATTGATAAATTAATTCGTCATTCGTACGAATTAAAATTTATCCCAGAGTAATGAATAATTGTAAGAGAAATATAAAAAATTATCACACGTACTAATATTTCCAAAACTGTTTTGCAAAACAAGCGCACTTTCAAAGTAAAAATAGAAGGAAGGATTTTATGGGAAAAGTTTTTCAGTAACTTGTTTCGTTGCGCGGCTTTGCCCGCGTGGTGTCAGCCGCTTCTCATAATAATTAACAAATAATACCTTCGCACCAACATAGCTCCAACGGCAAATTTGTTCCTATTAACATGATTATTCAATTATATTTTAGATAACTTGCCGATATCTTATAACTGATTCTTTGCTAAAATTTAACCACATGCCTAAAATAACTTAGGTGTTCCCAGTGCTACAATGCGCGATTATATTGTAATACCCTCTGTAATAGAATTCCTGCCCAAGTTTATATTTATAATATGACACGGCTTCAACTGCAATAGTCCAACTGAATTCTTCACAGTTCTTCTTAGATGAAGGCGTCCCTACAAAAAGGGTGTATTAAAGATATTTCATTGAACACGGGATTATACTCAAGCGTTCAATATTAGTTTTAATAACCAACTTTATTACTGCTAGCCGACGGTGCATGTTGTTGGCACCCCAGTTATTGCTCTCTAAAGAATAAATTCATATCTTCTTTATCTGCAATGAAATTACCTATTATATTAGCAACATGTGATTAAAAGTTCAACAAAGCAAGATTTTACGATTAACGTGATATACAAACGTACACTTTAAATTGGTTTAAAAACTTATTGCTGTTTTATTTACAAAAACTGATGTAATAAGTTTGAAAACATGAATCAAATTGAAATTTCAATTTTTTCTCCTTTTTATATTGACATTTTGGAAAATGTGTCGTTAACATCTGCTTGCCATTAATTATATTTACTTGTAATGAAAGGATATGGGCAAATATCAACAGTGAATAACTACTCAAGCGCCTGTAGGTAACCAATGTGTGAAATGAGACATAGATTTTTGTTCCTTTATTTTTGCTTTTTTTTTTTTTGCCTAACAATTGAGAAAGCGGGTACATTAGAGAGGGATGGAGAGAGCTTGTTATTTTCTCTGGATCCTATTAATTTTATACACATCTTTCAACATTCGGCAAAAACTGGAGTAATAAAACTTGTATGTAATGACAATATTTAGGTATTTAACGGTACCTACATATGAAATTTTATTAAATTACTAACCACCTTAAAAATGAAAAAAATAACTGTTGAGAATAACGATACTTAATTCTAACTTGGATCAAAAAGACGATAGAAGTGATGGTAAAATTGGAAGGTAGTGAGTAACGGCATAAAGGTGTGGGACTGGTAGATTAGTAGATAAAGAAAAATGAATCAAAGGAGCAAATATAGTGAGTCTAGAAGAACAAAGTAAGTGGTCCATAAAAATTTTAAGAAGTATATACAGCAGATCCAAAAAACATAACCTGATAATGACATTGAAATCATAATAATAGGTGGGGACTTGAAGCCAACATATGCTCAAAATCAAACCATAATAGAACAAAACCAATATGAAGTGGAAGATTCAGGAAGAGATCACATTGTGTTACGTAGGATGTTAATGTGTTGTAATGATCTTGCCACTACTGTTAGGTCGCCCTTATAAATCTACACGAAAGTGGATGAGTGGCTAACACTCTGTAAAACCTGGGTGACACACACAGGACCAAAGAAGAATTAACTGTTGTACTTCTACTTGTATGGTACTTGTAAGGGACATGTTGAAGATTAGTTAGTAAGACTTTATATTTTTTAACTTGTAAAAAGCTTCACTAACGTCATTATTTCTTTTTACATACACTACATACTTGGATCTAAACATCCTCTAATTTTAAAATTGGTTTAATAATCTAATAAGCATAACGATTTTAGCAAATACTTTTTATTATTTAAAATTAAATATTTACTTACCGTCATTGACATTTGCGGATTTGTGTGGAGACAGCTGTTGAGGTGTCGGCTAAATATTGTTTCGAGCGAAGAATTCATCTTTTCTTTCTCCTCCGTTTGCCCTGTGAAATCAAAGTACGTATTACTGATTATGATGATTTGCTGCGTCAATTGACTGAATTACTGGACATATTTGTGGGGCTGATATTGAGGCAATTACCATGTCATCCAATGAATTAAAATGTATCCCAGAGTAATGAATAATTGTAAGAGAAATATAATAAATTATCACATCAGTACTAATATTTCCAAACTGTTTCAAAACAAGCGCACTTTCAAAGTAAAAAATTAGAAGGAAGGATTTATGGGAAAGTTTTTCAGTAACTTGTTTCGTTGGGTAAGCGGTTTTGCCTGCGTGGTGTCAGCTGCTTCAATAATTACTAAATACCTTCGTACCAATATAGCTCTTAATGGTAAATTTGTTCATTAACATGATTTATTCTCATCTATTAAGATGATTCAATTCATATTTTAGATAACTAAGCGACATCCTTTACACCAGATCTCTTTTCAGGAAAAACGCTGGAAAATTTAACCGTTAATAAATTCTAAAAATAACTTAGTGTTCTAAAGGTTATTTCAATGCTAGCGATTTTTTCATATTGTAACACCTCTTGTAATAGAATTCTGCCCAAGTTTATTTATAATATGACATTTATTTCAATCAAAAATAAACTAACTGAATTTCTTTTCGCCGGTTCTTCTAGGTCGAAGGCGTCCCTGTCAAAAGGGTGTGTATTAAAAAAGATATTTATATTGAAATACGGATTATAATTTTAAAGTTCAATATTAGTTTGGTATTAACCAACTTTTATACTGTTAGCTGACGGTATGTTGTTGGCACCCCAAATATTGTTTCCAAGAATAAATTCATCTTCTTTATCTGTAATGAAATTACCTATTATATTAGCAATATGTGATTAAAGTTTAACAAAGTAAGATTTTACGATTAATGGATATACAAACGTACACTTTAAATTACTTAAAACTTAATATTAAGCGTTTTATTTACAAAAACTGATGTAATAAGTTTGAAACATGAATCAAATTGAATTTTCAATTTTTTTCTTATATTGACATTTTTGGGAAATGTGTCGTTAAACATCTGCTGGTTACTAATTGTTTACTTGTAATTTGTATACAGGCAAATATCACAGTGAATAAATCTAATTAAGCGCCTGTAGGTAACCAATGTGGAAATGAGACATAGATTTTGTTCCTATTTTTGTTTTTTGCCCAATTGAGAAAGGGTAAGCATTAGAGAGGATGGAGAGAGCTTGTTATTTTCTCTTGATCCCACACTCTTATATAATAATATCTTCAACATTCGGCAAAAACTGTTAAATAAAACTTTGTATGAAATGACAATATTTTAGGTATTTAACGGTAATTGTTGTCATGAAAATTTATTAAACATTAACCACCCAAATGAAAAAATAACTGTTGAGAATAATAACGATACTCTAATTCTAACTTTGATCAAAAAGATGATAGAAGTGATGGTAAAAATTGGAAGCAGTGAGTAACGATAAAGGTGGGACTGGTAGATTAGTAGTAGATAAAGAAAAACAACCAAAGGAGCAAATATAGTGGAGTCTAGGAAGAACAAAAGTAAGTGGTCCATAAAATTTCAAGAAGTATATACAGCAGATCCAAAGCATAACTGGATAATGACATTGGAATTGTTGGAATAATAGGTGGACTTGAAGCCAACATATACCAAAATCAAAACCATGCAAATACTAGAATTAAAACCGATATGAAGTGGTAGATCTAGTAAGAGATCGGTTGATTGTTACGGTGATGTTAATGTGTTGTACGATCTTTATGTGCCACTACTGTAAGTCGCCCTTATAACCTACACGAAAGTGATGGAGGTCAACACTGTAAACCTGGTGAGGCACACAGGACTAAATAGTTAATCAATTACGGCATGTTGTACGTACTTGTATGGTACTTGTAAGGGACATGTTGACATTAGTTAGTAAGATTCTGAGCATTTTAACCGTCATTATTTTTTACACACTACATACTTCTGGATCTAAATATCTCTCAATTTTAAATTGGTTTAATAATCTAAATAAGCATAACGATTTTAGTAAATACTTTTTATTATTTAAAATTAAATATTTACTGTCATTGACATTTATGGACGGTGTGGAGACAGCTGTTGAGGTGTCGTATTAAATATTGTTTCCTTCGAGCGAAGAATTTACATCTTTTTCCTTTTCCTCTGTTCGCCCTGTGGTGAAATCAGCAATTTATTACTGATTATGATGGGATTTGCTGCGTCAATTGATTGAATTACTTGGACATATTTGTAAATATTGATAGTAATACCGTCATCTGTAATGAAATTTGAAAATGTATCCCAGAGTAATGAACAATTGTAAGAGAAATATAATAAAATTATCACACGTACTAATATTTCCAAAAATTGTTTATAAAATGCTGCACTTTCAAAGTAAAAAAAATAGAAGAATAATGAGGAAAGCCAGTAACTTGTTTCGTTGCGCGGTTTTGCCTGCGTGTAGTCAGCCGCTTCTCATAATAATTACTAAATATTACCCTAATACTACAATATAGCTTCAATGGTAAATTTCTGTTCCTATTAACATGATTATTCAATTATACTTGGATAACTTGCCGATATCCTTATAACTAGATCTTTTCAGGAAAAACGTTGAAAAATTTAACCCGTTAATAGTCTTTAAAACAACTTAGTGTTCTAAAGGCATAATAATGCTGCTGATTTTCAGCACAGTAATACCCTCTGTAATAGAATTCCCCGCCCAAGTTTATATTTATAATATGACATTTATTTCAATCAAAAATAAACCAACTGAATTTCTTTTCGCCGGTTCTTCTAGGTCGAAGGCGTCCCTCATGCAAAAGGGTGTATTAAAAAGATATTTATATTGAAATATTTATATTTAAGCTGCCTATTAGTTTTATTATTCAACTTTTATTACCGTTAGCCGACGGTGCATAAGTTGTTGGCACCCCAAATATTGTTTCAAGAATAAATTTACATCTTTCTTTATCAACAGAAATTACCTATTTATATTAGCAAATGATGACAAAGCTTAACAGTGCAAGATTTACTAACGGATATAAACGTACACTTTAAATTGGTTGCAACCAACATTATTAAGCGGTTTTATTTACAAAAACTGATGTAATGTTTTGAAAACATGAATCAAATTGAAATTTTCATTTTTTTTCTCTCTCTTTTATATTGATTTTTGGAAATGTGTCGTTAAACATCTGCTTGTTACTAATTATATTTACTTGTAATTTGGTATGATATGGGCAAATATCAACAGTGAATAAATCTGACTATGCCTGTGAGTAAATCAGTCGTGTGAATGTGAGACATAGATTTTGTCTTTTATTTTTCGTTTTTTTTGGTCAACAATTGAGAAAGCAAGCATTAGAGAGGGATGGAGAGAGCTTATATTTTCTCTCTTGGATCCTATTAATTTTATAATACATCTTTCAACATTCGGCAAAACTGAGTAATAAACTTTGTATGAAATGACAATATTTTAGGGTATTTAACTTATAAATTAAGATATGAAATTTATTAATTAATAACCACCAAAACAAAAAAAAAATAACTGTTGAGAATAATGATACTTAATTTAACTTGATCAAAAGACGATAGTGATGGTAAAATTGAAGGTAGGAGTATCTATAAAGGTGACTGGTAGATTAGTAGATAAAGAAAATTAATCAAGGAGCAAAGAGAAGGGAGCCTAGAAGAACAAAGTAAGTGGTCCAGCAAAATTTTAAGAAGTATATACAGCAGATCCAAAGTATAACTGATAATGACATTGGAATTGTTGGAATAATAGGTGGGACTTAACAATATGCTCAAAATCAAAACTATGCAAATAATAGGAATTAAAAACCAATATAGCTGGTATCCGCAAGAGATCGGCTGATTACATGGTGATGTTAGCTGTTGTATGATCTTTATGCCACCACTGTTAGTCGCCCTTTATAACCTACACGAAAGTGATGAGTGGCCAACACTGTAAACCCAGACACACACAGGACTAAAGAAGTTAATCAACTGTGGCATGTTGTACTTCTACTTGTATGTATACTGTATAGAAGGAAGATTAGTTAGTAAGATTCTTACATTTTAACTTTGTAAAAAGCCTTTCATTAACGTCATTATTTTTTACATACACTACATACTTGGATCTAAATATCTCTAATTTAAACTGGTTTAATAATCTAAATGAGCATAATGATTTTAGTAAATACTTTATTATTCAAAATTAAATATTTACTTACCGTCGCTGACATTTATGGGACGTGGAGACAGTTGTTGAGGTGTTGTATTAAAGTATTGTTTCGAGCGAAGAAATTGGCATTTTTTCCCTTTCTCCGTTCGCCCTGTGAAATCAGCAATTTATTACTGATTATGATGATTTGCTGCACAATTGACTGAATTACTTGGACATATTTCAGTTGATAGTGTTAGATCAAGTCATCTGTACGAATTAAAATGTATCCCAGAGTAAACACAATGTAAGGATATAATAAAATTATCACACGTACTAATATTTCCAAAACTGTTTAGTAAAACAAGCGCACTTTCGTGTAAAAATAGAAGGAAGGATTTATGGAAAAGTTTTTCAGTAATCCTTGTTTCGTTGCGCGGTTTTGCCTGCGTAGTCAGCTGCTTCTCATATAATAATTAATATTACCTTCGTACCAATATAGCTCTCCAATGGTAAAATTTGTTCCATTAATACGATTTTATCTAATTATATTTAGATAATTGCCGATATCCTTATAACTAGATCTTTTCAGGCAAAACGTTGAAAATTTAACTGTTAATAAATTCTTAGTAAACAACCAGAGGTTCAGTAAGGTTACAATGCTAGCGATTTTCATATTGTGTAATAATCTCTTTGCAATAGAATCTCCTGCCCAAGTTTATTTATAATATGACGTTTATTTCATTCCAAAACAGTCCAAATCGGAAATTTTCGCTGTTCTTCTAGGGTCGAAGGCGTCCCTGCCAAAAAAGGGTATATTAAAAGATATTTATATTGCATAATTATATTTTGGGCGTTCAATATTAGTTTTGCATTAACCAACTTTTTATTATTGATTGCATAAGTTGGCACCAAATATGTCACCCAGGTTTCTTTATCTGGTAATGAATACTTTTAATCACATATTAGCAACATGTGATTAAAAGTTCAACAAAGTAAGATTTTACGATTAATGGATATACAAACGTACACTTTAAATTGGTTTAAAACTTTGTTATTGTTGCTTTTATTTACAAAACCGATGTAATAAGTTTGAAAAACATGAATCAAATTGAAATTCTTCTCAATTTTTTTCTCCTTGCCGTTGACATTTTTTGGAAATGCCAACATCTGCTTGTTACTAATTATATTTACTTGTAATTTGGTATGATAAGTGGGCAAATATCAATAGTGAATAATCTGACTAAGCGCCTGTAGGTAACCGTCGTGTGAAATGTGAGATAGATTTTTTGTTCCTTTATTTTTTCGTTTTTTTGCCACAATTGAGAAAGTGCAAGCATTAGAGAGGATGGTAGAGCGGTTATTTTCTCTCTTGGATCCTAATATTTTATACTATTATCTTTCAAATATTCACGGCAAAACTGAGTAATAAAACTTGTATGAAATGACAATATTTTAGGTATTTAACTTGGTACCTGTTATTATGAAAATCATTAAATTATTAACCACCTTAAAAACGAAAAAAAAAATAACTGTTGAGAATAACGATACTTAATTCTAACTTGATCAAAAGACGATAGAAGTGATGGTAAAAATTGAAGGTAGTGAGTAACGGTATAAAGGTGGGCCTGGTAGATTAGTAGATAAAGAAAAATGAATCAAAGGAGCAAATATAGGAGTCTAGAAGAACAAAAGTAAGTGGTCCATAAAAATTTTAAGAAGTATATATTATAGATCCAAAAGCATAACTCGATAATGACATTGGAATTGTTGGAATAATAGGTGGGACTTGGAATAACATATGCTCAAATCAAAACCATGCAAATACTAGAATTAAAAACCAATATGAAGTGGTAGATTCAGTAAGAGGATCGCTGATTGTGTTACGTAGGATGTTAATGTGTTGCACGATCTTTATGCCACTACCGTTAGTCGCCCTTTATAACCTACACGAAAGTGATGAGAGGTCAACACTGTAAACCTGGTGACACACAGACCAAATAGTTAATCAATTGTGGTATGTTGTACTTTCTACTTGAAGTGGTACTTGTAAGGATATGTTGAAGATTATTAGTAAGATTTCATATTCTTTAACTTGTAAAAAGCCTTCACTAACGCCAGTTATTTTTACATACACTACATACTTGGATCTAAATATCCTCTAATTTTAAATTGGTTTAATAATCTAAATGAGCATAACGATTTTAGCAAATACTTTTTATTATTCAAAATTAAATATTTTATTTACCGTCATTGGATATTTGCGGACGGTGTGGAGACAGTTGTTGGAGGTAAGCCGTATTAAATATTGTTTCGAGCGAAGTTAATTCATATTTTTCCTTTTCCTCCGTTCGCCCCGTGAATCAGCACCGGTCATTGATTATGATGATTTGCTGTGTCAATTGACTTGAATTATTTGGACATATTTGTAAATATTGATAGTAAATGACTTACGTCATCTGTAATGAATTCAAAATGTATCCCAGAGTAATGAATAAATAATTGTAAGAGAAACATAATAAAATTATCACACGTACTACCATTTTAAAACTGTTTAGTAAAACAAGGCACTTTCAAAGTAAAATAGAAGGGAAGGATTTAGGAAAAGTTTTTCAGTAACTTGTTCCTGTTGCGGTTGCCTGTGTGGTGTCAGCCGCTTCCCCTCATAATAATTACTAACACACTGAAATTAACATAGCTTCAATGGTAAATTTGTCTTATTAACATGATTATTCAATTATATTTTAGATAACTTGCCGGGATATCCTTATAACTAGATCTTTTCAGGAAAAACGTTGGTACTTAACCATAATAAAATTCTAAAAATAACTTAGTGTTCTGTACATATAATGCTAGCGATTTTTCAGTATTGTAAATACCTCTTTTTGTGTAATAGAATTCCGCTCCAAGTTTATTTTTATAATATGACGTTTATTTATCCAAAACAGTCCAACTGAATTTTTCGCCGGTTCTTCTTAGGTCTATTATGTCCTCAAAAAGGGTATATTAAAAGATATTTATATTGAAATACGATTATAATTTTAAGCGTTCAATATTAGTTTGCATTAACCAATTCTTTTTATTACTGTTAGCCGATTGGTATGTTGTTATAACTCAAATATTGTTTCAAGAATAAATTCGTGTCTTCTTTTATCTGCATGAATACCTTTTAATCACATATTAGCAACATGTGATTAAAAGTTCAACAAAGTAAGTATTTTACGATTAACGTGATATACAAACGTACACTTTTAAATTGGTTTAAAACTAATATTGCTAGTTTTATTTACAAAACTGATGTAATAAGTTTGAAAACATGAATCAAATTGAAATTTTCTAATTTTTTCTCCTTTTATATTGACATTTTGAAATGTGTCGTTAAACATCCTTTCGTTACTAATATATTTACTGTACCTATGGTATGATAAGGGCAAATATCAACAGTGAATAAATCTGACTAAGCGCCTGTAGGTAAATCAGTCGTGAAA
>JAGSMT010001086.1:0-56384 GCA_029286875.1 Lamproptera curius | reverse complement strand
CAAAATCAAATGACAATAAGTACAAAAATAATAATAAACAGTAAATTTGGACAAGTTTCGTATGAAAAGTACAATGGAATTTATAGTCCTAAGCAACTACTACTTCTAAAGCCCATAAACTTTAATTAAGTCGCTTTCAAAACGCACTCTATGCAGTACCTCCCCGTTATCCTTGCCATCGATCCTCTAAACTCTTGCATACATTGCGCATTTTTTTTTTTTTTTTCTATATCCATGCGCAATAATTTTAATTATTTTCCAAGATCGTAGTTTTGCAAGTCCGTAGGCGATGGTACAGGTGCTGGGATGGACATAGATAACTAAGCTAAATATAAATAAACAATTCATAACCCTAGAATCAAAAAAAGATGGCGCGTTAGGGAAAAAAATATGGCGCGTAACAAAAAAAAGTTAAGATTATTTATCAATTCATTACGTAATATGTACTATCCTTAACAGAAAAAATATAGTATTAAGGGCCAAAAGCTTATTAAATCAAGCGAACAAAATTCATAAGTAAATATAAAAAAAAAGTTCTATCCATCCTCGTTAAACGGAGCGATGACAGATATCTACCCATAGACATAACGTTTAACACAACCATGACAGAAATTACATTAAATCAACTACGACATATAATTTTCTTGATAAATGAATCACATGAAGGTACACCGATTGAAGTTTTGGCTACAAAAAACAAAGTTTTACACAAAAACAAATAAAATATAAAATAATCCTACTGACCTTAACAATTGAATTGACGTTCGTCATGCATCGAAAAATAAGGCAAAACTATGTGTATATTATTTAAAGTATTCAGTCCGTACTACATGAAATCCACAAATTTACGGATTTTTCGCCTTTCGTTATATATACGGATCAGTCTGCCCGTGATCATGGATGCTGTAAGAATCCGAAACGTCGGAGAGTTAGGTTAGGTTAGGTTTTTGCGAGGACCCCGAACAGGTTCTCGCTTTGTCGTAGCGTGGGGCTCAGTACCTGCGGCTTGGGTCAGCGCGGGGAAGCTAGAGGAACCTGGCCGGCCTGAGGTGAAGGCTGGCCGTGGAGGAGTGCTGCCCAAGCGGCTGAACAAGCCCGCTTTGGATGCGCCTTTAGAGGGTGCGAGGACGGGTTGCAGGAGGTAGGTGTGCCGCCCTTCCTGTCTCTCGCAACCAAGGTGATCAGCGGGAAGAGAGGTGTCGGTATTCCGTAGGCCGCTCTCCCTATCCTCCGCGACTCGGAGGCGCACCGCTGATGCGGGTGGAGGGCCGTGGGAGGTGGGGACATTCAGGGTGTCGTCGATCCTCCTCCTTCTACGGCCGAAATGGAGCTAGCGGTGGAGCTTAACATCCGGCGCCGCTGGCGGCTGGGAGTATCGTTCTTGTGTGGGTTGGGAACTCCTGGCTCCCATGACCCCTGCGTAACAGTCTCGGGGGAGTCTGTTACCACAACTACGGGGGCCGAGACTAAGGGCGCGTTAGTTCCGACGCGCCCAGAGCGAGGCAGATGGCCATTAGGCCAAGATGGGCTGCTTTGGCGGCCTGCGCTGGTGGGGTTGCAAATGAGTGTAAGTGTTCCTGTGACCCCACCTTAAAGGCGTCAAGAAGGAACAACGTGGTGGTTTTAGTCCATGTGAGTCCGACATAACCCGTCTTTGCCCCCGCGAGGACGGGTATGCGTAGGCATTTCCACAGTAAAAAAAAAAGTTTCGAGGAGGCCGACACCCTCCAAAATGAGTGAGTACTGCGGTATTAAAGAGAACCCAGAGGATGTTGGCGATCCGGGCCGACGGGCTACGGACCATCTCCGGCGAGGCGGCGTGCCTGATGACTGGCTCCTTGCCCTGGGACCTAGATGTAGAAATCCTCGCGTCACTCTTCTTCTGGCGCGTGGAGGCGAGGTCTCGGGGCTGCAGGCCAGCCCGGAAGAGATAAGGGGCGCAGAGACGAATTGCGCTCCCTTGCAATACAGGAGTGGGAGCTGCGGCTAGAGCACCTCAGCGCCGGCCGTCATACAGTGAAGCCATCGCCCCGTATTAAAGTGGTGGCTAGAAAGAGGACACGGCTCCTAACATTCCGCGTGACGCAGGTTCTCTCGGACATGGCTGTTTCGGAGGTACCTGTGCCGCGTGGCCGGTAGGGAGCCTACAGAGAGTACCACCACTGTGGCGTAAGTGCCGAAGAGACGGCCCAACACGCGCTGGAAGAGTGCCCAGCCTGGGTCGTGCAACGCCGAGAGCGCTAGTGTCGTGGGCACGACCTTCGCTTCCTGCTGTAGTACGCAGGATGCTAGAGAGCGAAAGGTCGTGGGGCGCCGTCCTTGCTTTTGCGAGGACGTGATGGCCCGGAAGGAGGCCGCAGAAAGGAACAGGAGGCCGAGAGCGCCCTGGCTATCCGCAGAAGAAGGCCAGGGCGCCGAAGAGTGGCGTACGCGCGCAACCTTCCCCTGACACTGAGCCCTGGGCGGCCGCCAGAGGTGCCCGCCGCCCAGAGAATCGGCCCGGATGTTAAGCTCCGCCGCTAGCTCCATTTCGGCCGCAGAAGGAGGAGAGATCGACGACACCATGCCGAATGTCCCCCCCACGGCCCCTCCACACGCATCAGCCGTGCGGCCCCGCCGAGTCACGGAGGATAGGAGAGCGGCCTACGGAATACCGACACCCTCTTCCCCGCGACTCCACCCTGGTTGCGAGGGACAGGAAGGCGGCACGTCTACCTCCTGCAACCCGTCCTCGCACCCTCTAAAGGTGATCCAAAGCGGCTTGTTCAGCCCGCTTAGAGCAGCTTCCTCCACGGCCGGCCTTAACGTCAGGCCGGCCAGGTTCCTCTTAGCTTCCCCACGGCTGGTCCAAGCCGCAGGTACTAAGCCCCACCGCTACGACAACGCGAGAACCTGTTCGGGAGAGGAAGGGCCCCGGACCAACCAAGTCGAGGTGCGACCGGCGCTGCGCAAGCGGCAGCAAAGTCGGCGGCACCAGAGCATTCCACGGATAGGTGGACTCTGGTGGCCCGCCGTAAAACTGTCAAGCCCGGCGCTGGTCCTAAAGCGACGAAGGAAAAAAGCGGATGCCAAAACGAAAGGCCCCTACCTCGTCAGCTGTGTGATACAGCTGCAGCCGGACGCAGCGGAAAATGGGTCACATATTCTGATATCCTAAGAATGATGAAAGATGAAGATGCTAAGAAGAAGTATAAACTGGAGTATTTTTGGAGGATTCCGTAGATAAGACGGAGGTGGCTGAGGGGTAGCGCAAAAAGGCAGCTGCCCGGTCACCTCCGTAAAGTTGGAGAAATCCACCCAGACCGGACAGGTCTCGGCGGAGTGGAGTGCGCTGCCCTGTGGCAGCCACCAAAAATAATCGATGGTGGCCGTCTTCGATCAGTGCAGGTGAAACTGCTTGCGGCGCGTCCGATGCGCTGCTTCCACTGCCTCGAAATCGGGCACGTAGCGGAGCAGTGCCATACGGGCGTCGACCGCAGCAGTGCCTGCTACCGATGTGGCCAGCTGGGCCACCAAAGTAGAGGTTGTCAGGCCGCGCCGCACTGTATCTTGTGCGCCGCGGCAAATAAACCAGCTGGCCATAAGTTGGGGAGTGCGGCCTGCACGACCACCAAACCCGACAGGAGGCGGACGAATAAGGAGAGGCCTGGGCTTGGAAGCCAGGTGCCCAAGCCCAGCGCTTCGGCTGAGGGGACTCAGATGGCCGTCGGTTAAAGATGGCCACGCTGAGCATCCTGCAGACAAATCTGAACCACTGCGCCAGAGCTCAGGATCTGTTATTTCAGAGCATGGCGCAGTGGTCGATTCAGGTGGCCGTAGTGTCGGAACCGTATTACGTTCCCCGGCAATAACTGGGTTGGGATCTGTCCGACACTGCGGCAGCGGTCTGTGGGACTGCTGCGGGTCCCTCAACCGAGGGATGTGAAGAAGGTCCAGGCTTCGTCGGCGCTCTGTTGGGAGATATTGTAGTCGTTTCAGCGTACTTTCTCCCAACAGATCTCTCGCCGACTTCGAGGGCTACCTAGACCGACTGGGGTCACTGATCCGTTCTTACAGACCCTTCCCTGTGCTGGTCGCGGGGATCTCAACGTCAAATCACCGGCTTGGGGTCCACCCAGGGAAGGACACTGGACGAGTGGCTCCTAGAGGTCGGGCTGGCTGGCTCGCCGAATACAGGGCTGGAAGGTGTTGACGGGTGTCGAGACCCTGTCGGATCATCGTTCACATCCGATTCAGGGTCTCCGCCCTCCTAGACACGTGCGACGGCCCCAGGTGGCGCCTTGGAAGCCTGGACTGAGAGCTGCTGAAGGAGACGACAATAGTACAGTGGTGGGTTTCTGCGCCGAAATTGTCGATTGGAGGGAGGCACAATGGCTCCGGGACGCAATGTCACAGGTGTGTGACGCGTCGATGTCCCGGGCCAAACGTCTCCCTCCTAAACGCCGGGTGTACTGGTGGAATCCAGAAATCACCGCGATGCGCAGAGAGTGCATCGTGGCGCGGCGCCAGTACACCCGTTGTCGAGGACGACGGCGCAGAGACCCGGCCCTGGAGGCCGAATTGCTCGCCTCTTTCAGCAGCAAAAGATTGGCTCTCAAAGTGGGAATAGCCGAGGCGATCGCCGCGGCTAGAGAGGAGTTGTTGGCGGCGCTAGACAGTGATCCGTGGGGGCGGCCCTATAAAATGGTTATGAACAGGCTTCGTCCTTGGGCCCCCCCACTCACCGAGAGTCTGGCGCCGCAGATGGTAGCGGCGATCGCCGAGGCTTTATTCCCACAGCAAGAGGCACACGGCACCTTCGATGGTCCCAAATGGCACGGATGAGGTCGACCCAGTCCGCAAGCGCCAGAAGTCACCCGGGAGAGTTCGGTGCAGCCCTTCTAAAATGAGGGCAAACGCACCGCCCGGTCCCGATGGCTTTCCGGGACGCGAGCTGGCGCTGGCCCTAGGGGCCGCCCTGGAGCCCAGAGTGAGGGCGATGTTTTCTGCCTGTCTGGCTGGAAAACTCTTTGAGAGAATCGTGGCGGCCCTGACGCAGGATGCGGTGTCTCGGGTGAGGTGTTTTGGCGGTGTCACTCGACATCGCCAACGCATTTAACACCCTGCCCTGGACCTGCATAAAGGAGGCGCTCCGATACCACGGGTGCCTCCTACCTGCAAAGGGTGATCGGGGCCTACCTGTCGCATCGACGTGTCGAGTTCCCGTGCCGAGATGGGCTCCGGACCATCGAGGTGTCGTGTGGAGTTCCACAGGGGTCGGTGTTGGGACCGCTTCGTAGAACTTTGGTTTTGATGGTGTGCTACGTGGCGGCAATATCGAGGATGTCGACGTCACTTGTTACGTGGATAACACCTCGTCACCGCCGTGGCACCAATTTTTGCAGAGCTGCGATTCTCGCCACTGCCAGGGTCGCTCAAGTAATTGGGCGCATCCGGCGTCTAGGACTAGAGGTGGCGTCGAAAATCCGAGGCCCTTTATTTTACGGGCCTCGAACGCGCCACCTGCGGACGCCCATATCATCGTTTGCGGCGTCCGCGTCGACGTCAAGCCGACCATGAAATTCTCGGCCTAGTCCCAGACCGCCGATGGAGGTTTTGCGCCCATTTTGAGCGCCTGCGCCCAGAGTGGCGAGAGCATCGGCAGCTCGGCAGACTGCTCCCCAACACCGAGGACCCAGCAGCCCTGTCACCGCCTGTACGCCGGAGTCGTCAGGTCCATGGTCCTGTACGGGCACCTGAGGGCGACACCTCCAAAAGAAAAGTACAGCACTACGAGGAGAACCCAGAGGTGTTGGCACTGGGCGTGGGGCTACTGGACCGTCTCCGGCGAGGCGGTCTGCCTGATGGCTGGCCCTTGCCCTGGGACCCAGACGCAGAAATCCTCGCTCTTCTTCTGGCGCGAAGAAGCAAGGTCTCGGTGCTGCAGGCCAGCCCCAGAGACGAATTGCGCCCTTACATACAGGAGGGGAGTTGTGGCTGGAGCACCCCAGCGCTGGCCATCAAATAGTAGAAGCCATACGCCCCGTTCTAAAGTGTATTTTCCCCTTACATATTCAATTACCTTTGACACTCCCTCTAAGGTGTCAAAGGTCAGCTCAGTCCCCTAGTTGAGGATAGGAGTCCCCATTCGTCCAGAGCTTCGCATCTCTAACCCTTCTGTCCGTCCTATGGCTTCCCCACCACGAATTTCTTGCTTAAGATTCCGCCACACCACGCTACGCGTCCTCCAGGCCTCCAGAGCAGCCTTAATGTGTTTGAGGTGAGTGATATAGCTATCTGGTTCCAGGTACACTGACACCATCTCACCTCCCAGCACCGGTTCTCAACTCGCGACTCGCGACGTTGGTTGTGTAGATCCGGGCACGCGTGACGTTGATGGTGGCATCGAATAGCATAATGGCGATTTTTACGACGGCATTCGTCGTCGTATCACTCGTCCATTGCACCGTTTGTGCACCGTTTGTGCACCGGATACCCGTATTTTACCTATACGGCGCTATATGGTTCTGCAGCAACGCAAACGCTGTTTGCGTTGCGGCGCCTCCATAATTAGCCGCCGCATACACCTCGCTTCTGGAGGTTCGCCTGGATCGCGCGGTACTGGCGATGATGGTTTAGGTTGTCCGGCCTCGACCATCTCAGCAATACGCTACCGATGATCTGGCCAGACTGTCCCACTTCCTGCGACAGGGCACCTGAGCTGAATGCGTTATGGTCCCGCCGGTCAGTTTTCTCGTGCACTTGCACTGAGACGTCCTCCGGCTAACTTCTCCGGACACTCACCCTGAGGTGGGCCACCGCAGTGGCTTCACGCCCTCAATTGACTCATGCAAAGCCTTTCGGGTGCCCATACCCCAGACACCTGGTGCATTGCACGAGGTGGGACTGGTCGAAGCTGCGACACGCTGCATGTCGACGTGCACCACACCATTATCGGTTATTCGCTCCAAGCCTGGGGTGATACTGCAAAACAATGTGCGATGTATGCGGGTTTTTGGTCCTCATATATTTCACTTCCATTCCCATCTCTTCCTTTCCCATTCCCTTTCAAGTCCTTTGTTTTGCACTCTAGTGCTTTAACTATTTCCCGTCAGTGTATAATTTATAACATCTTTTAGTATTAAGAGTGGGTCTTTATTCCTCACCTCCTCGACTTTAATGTTTTTTCCGTCCTTTCAATCTTTCTTTCACTCTCTTTAATTCATCTTTCGTACCATCCTATTATTATTTTCCTCATCTTTCACTCTTTTACTCTGTCAATCTTCAGACCTTGCTCTCTTGCGTTCACTGTCTCTCTATCTTTTCAACACCTGTTCGCCCATATCATTTCATCAGTGATGTGACGGCGACTGAGGCAGTGCCATGTGTATTGGCGGTGCTCGTGCGCCAGCCGTCACACCTGCTAATGTCTGTTCTAATGTCTCCTTTCTTTCTTTTATTTCTTTCTCAGTTTTTCCATCTCGCTAGCATGCTCATTCAACGACTTGGTATGTCTATCTATTCTTTCTTCCATACTTTCTACCTAATTCTTTTCATAATTCTTCACCAATATGGGATATTCCTTTCTTCAATATCCTTTTTCTCTTTCTTTTATACATTCATACTTTCTTTAATTCCTTCACATTTTTTACACTTAGTTTTAATAGTTCATTTATCCCTTTCTTTATGCCAGCTTTAATATTACTTCTGAAGTTACGTGATTGTTCGAGGAGGTCGAAAACTTGTTTCGTGATTTCCTCTGCCCTGTTTGTTTATAATTGCGTTATCGCGATACACTGTCTACTCAAACGTGCCGCTTTTCAATTACGAGTCATTTCTGCTATTTTAATATAGCGCTCCATATTATCTCACATAACTGTATGCCTTGACCGTTCAAAACTTGTGATATTGCGGTAATTTATCAACTTGTACTTGCCGATTTGTTTTGATCAAGATTCATTTTGTTGTTTAAATATATTCATCGATATAATCGTTCATAAGTAGATATCCAGGATTTCAACAATTGCGTTATCGTTATCGCGTTATCGCGGTACACTGTCTACTCAAAACATGCCGATTTGTTTCGATTACGAGTCATTTCTGCTATTTAAATAGCGTACCGTATAAGCCCATATAAAGGTATGCATTGACGGTTCAATACTTGTGTTCTTGTGGTAATTTATCAACCTATACTTGCCGATTTATTTTGATCAAGATTCGTATCTGATGTTTAAATATATATTCGATATATTCGATCATAAATGGACATCCCAGGATTTTAAAAACTGCGTTATCGCGGTACACTGTCTACTCAAACATGCCGATTTATTTCGATTACGAGACATTTCTGCTATTTAAATATAGCGCTCCGTATAAGCCAATACACGTATGCATTGACGGTTCACATAGTGTGTTCTTCAGTAAATTATCAACATGTTCTTGCTGATATCTTTTGATCAAGATTCATTTCTGTTGTTAAATATATCCTCGATATAATCCCTTCAAAATGGACATACCAGGATTTTAAAACTGCGTTATCGCGGTACACTGTCTACTCAAACATGCTGATTAGTTTCGATTACGAGTCATTTCTGCTATTTATTAAAACGATCCGATATAAGGCCATATAACGGTTTGATTGACAGTTCAATACTTGTGTTCTTGTGGTTAATTATCAACCATACTTGCTGATTTCTTTTGATCAAGATTCGTATCTGATATTTAAATATATCCCTCGATATATTCGATCATAAGTAGACATCCCAGGATTTTAAAAACTGCGTTGTCGCGGTACACTGTCTACTCAAACATGCCGATTTATTTCAATTACGAGTCATTTCTGCTATCTAAATATAGCGCCCGTGCTTCATATAACTGTATGCATTGACGGTTCAATACTTGTGTTCTTCGGTAAATATCCACATGTACTTGCTGACTTCTTTTGATCAAGATTCATATCTGTTGTTTAAATATATCCCTCGATATAATCGTTTATAAATGGACTTCCCTGAACTTTAAAAATAGCGTTTTCGCGGTACTCTGTCTACTCAAACATGCCTATTTGTTTCGATTACGAGTCATTTCTGCTATTTAAATATAGCGCTCCGTATAAACCCATATAACGGTATGCATTAACAGTTCAATACGTGTGTTCTTGCGTAATTTATCAACCAATACTTGCTGATTTCTTTAGATTAAGATTTATATCTGTTCTTAAAATATATCCTTCGATATAGTCAATCATAAATGGACATCCTAGGATTTCAAAACATGCGTTATCGCGGTACACTGTCTACTCAAACATGCCGATTTGTTTGGATTACGACTCGTTTCTGCTATTTAAAATAGCGCTCCGTATTAGCCCATACAACAGTATGCATTGACGGTTCAACACTTGTGTTATTTCGTAATTTATCAACTTGTACTTGCTGATTTGTTTTGATCAAGATTCGTTTCTGTTGTTTAAAGACATCCCTCGATATAGTCGCTCATAAAGGACATTCCAGGATTTTAATTATTGCGTTATTGCGGTACACTGTCTACCAAACATGCCGATTTGTTTTGATTACGAGTCGTTTCTTCTATTTAAATATAGCGCCCGTCATAAGCCTCGCAACGGTATGCATTGACGGTTCAATACGTGTGTTCTTTCAGTAAATTAAAAACATGTACTTGCGATATCTTTGATCAAGATTCATTTCTGTTGTTTAAATATATCCCTCGATATAATCCTTCAAAATGGACATACCAGGATTTTAAAACTGCGTTATCGCGATACACTGGGTCTACTCAAACATGCCGATTAGTTTCTGATTACGAGTCATTTCTGCTATTTTATTATAACGATCCGTATAAGACCATATAACAGTTTGTATTGACAGTTCAATACTTGTGTTCTTGTGGTTAATTATCAACCTATACTTCGCTGATTTCTTTTGATCAAGATTCGTATCTGATGTTTAAATATATATTCGATATATTCGATCATAAATGGACATCCCAGGGTTTTAAACACTGCGTTATCACGGTACACTGTCTACCAAAAATGTCGATTTGTTTCGATTACGAGTCGTTTCTGTTATTTAAATATAGCGCCCGTAGCTCCATATAACGGTTTGCGTATTGACAGTTCAATACTTGTGTTCTTGTGGTTAATTATCAACCATACTTCTGCTGATTTCTTTTGATCGAAATTCATATCTGATGTTTAAATATATCCTCGATATATTCGATCATAAATGGACATCCCAGGATTTTAATAATTGCGTTATCGCGGTACACTGTCTACTCAAACATGCCGATTTGTTTCTGATAACGAGTCATTTCTGCTATTTAAATATAGCGCCCGTATAAGGCATATATCGGTTTGTATTGACAGTTCAATACTTGTGTTCTTGTGGTAAATTATCAACCTATACTTCTGCCGATTTATTTTGATCAAGATTCATATCTGATGTTTAAATATATCCCTCGATACATCTGATCATAAATGGAGATCCCAGGATTTTAATAATTTGCGTTATCGCGGTACACTCATCTACTCAAACATGCCGGATTTGTTTTGATTACGAGTCATTTCTGCTATTTAAATATAGCGCCCGTATAAGCCCATACAACGGTATGTATTGACGGTTCAATACTTGTAAGTTCTTTCTGGAAATTACAACATGTACTTGCCGATTTCTTCTGATCAAGATTAATATCTGTTGTTTTAATATATCCCTCGATATAATCCTTCATAAATGGACATCCCAGGATTTTCATTATTGAATTATCGCGGTACACTGTCTACCTTAAACATGCTGATTTGTTCGATTACGAGTCATTTCTGCTATTTAATTCATAACGATCCGTATAAGCTCCATTTAACATATTGCCGGGACCGTTCAATACTTGAGTTATTGCGGTATATTATCTACTTGTACTTGTTGATTTGTTTGATCAAGATTGATTTCTGTTGTTTAAATATATCCCTCGATATAATCCTTCATAAATGGACATCCCAGGATTTTAATAATTGTGTTATCGCGGATCACTGTGGACTCAAACACGCCTGAGTTGTTTCGATTACGAGTCATTTCTGCTATTTAAATATAGCGCTCTGTATAAGTCCCTATAACTGTATGTCATTGACGGTTCAATACTTGTAATCTTGCGGTAAATTATTAACCTGTACTTCGCTGATTTCTTTGATCAAGATTCATTTCTGTCGTTAAATATATCCCTCGATATAATCGTTCATAAATGGACATCCAGGATTTTCATAATTGTGTTTACGCGGTACACTGTCCACCAAACATGCCGTTTTGTTTCGATTACGAGACATTTCTGTTATTTAAATATAGCGCACCGTATAAGCCCATAACGGTATGCATTTAAGGGTTCAATACTTATGTTCTTGCGGTAAAATATCAACTTATACTTGCGATTTCTTTTGATCAATATTCATATCTGCTGTTTTATTATATCCCTCGATATAATCGTTCATAAATGGACATCCCAGTATTTTAAATACTGCGTTATCGCGGTACACTGTCTACTCAAACTTGCTGATTAGTTTCGATAACGAGTCATTTCTGCTATTTAAATATAGCGCTCCGTATAAGCTCATATATACGGTATGCATTGAAGGTTCAATTTTTGTAATCTTGCGGTAAATTATCATTTTATACTCTGCCGATTTCTTTTGATCAAGATTCATATCTGTTGTTTTAATTTATCCCTCGATATAATCATTCATAAATGGACATCCCAATATTTTAAAACTGCGTTATCGCGGTACCCTGTCTACTCAAACATGCCGATTAGTTTCGATAACGAGTCATTTCTGCTATTTAAATATAGCGCTGCGTATGCCCATATAACTATATGCATTGACGGTTCAATACGGGTGTTCTTTCGGTAAATTATCAACATGCACTTGTTGACTTCTTTTGATCAAGATTCATAATTGTTGATAAATATATTCCTCGATATAATCAATCATAAATGGACATCCCAGGATTTTAAAAACGGCGTTATCGCGGTACACCGTCTACTCAAACATGCCGATTTGTTTCGATTACGAGTCATTTCTGCTATTTAAATATAGCGCTCCGTATAAGCCATATAACGGTATGCATTGACGGTTCAATACTTGTGTTCTTGCGGTAAATTATCAACCTATACTTGCCGATTCTTTTGATCAAGATTCATATCTGTTGTTTAAATATATCCCTCGATATAATCGTTCATAAATGGACATCCCAGGATTTTAATAATTGCGTTATCGCGGTACACTGTCTACTCAAACATGCCGATTTGTTTCGATTACGAGTCATTTCTGCTATTTAAATATAGCGCCCGTATAAGCCATACAACGGTATGATTGAGGTTCAATACTTGTATTCTTGTGGTAAATTATCAACTTATACTTGCTGAATTCTTTGATCAAGTTTGATATCTGTTGTTAAAATATATCCTTCGATATAATCCTTCATAAATGGACATCCCAGGATTTTCATTATTGAATTATCGCGGACCTTCTACCCAAAACTGATTTGTTTTGATTACGAGCATTCCTTTTAAATATACGCCGTATAAGCCTTAACATTTTGGGTTCAAACTTGGTTTTGGGTAAATTATCAACTTATACTTTTGGATTTTTTTTGATCAAGATTTTTCCGGGTTTAAAATTTCCCCGATATATTCGATCTAAATGGAATCCAGGATTTTAAAAAGGGTTTGTTTTTCCGGTACACGTCTACTCAAACATGCCGTTTTTTGATAAGTCTTTTCTATTTAAAATAAGGGCCCGATAACAAAACGGTAGCATTGAATTCAATACTTGTGTTCTTGTGGTAAAATCAACTTATCGCGAATTCTTTTGATCAAGTTTATATCTGTTGTTAAAATTATCCTTCGATTTCGTTCATAAATGGAATCCAATTTTAAAACTGCGTTTCGGGTCCAAAGGTTACTCAAACTTTGATTTTTTCGATTACGAGTCATTTCCTTATTTAATAAGCGCCCGTATCCCCAAAGGATGATTGACGGTTCAGTTTTTGTAATGAAATTTCAACCCATCTCAATTTCTTTTGATAAGTTTACTGTTGAAAAATCCTCGATATTTGTTCTAAATGGAATCCAGGATTTTAAAACTGGTTTCGGGACATGTCTACTCAAACTGCTTTTTCGATTACGAGTCATTTTGCTTTTTCAATAAGCGCTCCTAAAGCCCATAAAGGATGCATTGACGGTTCATTTTGTTTCTTTCTAAATTATCAACCTTACCAAATTTTTTGATCAAGATTCAACTGTTTTTAAAAATATCCCTCGTTCCGTTTCAAATGGAATCCCAATTTTAAAACTGGTTTCGCGGACACTGTTACTCAAAAAATGCGATTTTTTCGATTACGAGTCTTTCGTTTTTTAAATATAGCCCCGAAAGCCATATAAGGATGATTGAGGCAATTTTTTAAATTTTGCGGTAAATTATCAACCTTTCTGGATTTCTTTTGATAAATTATATCTGTTGTTTAAAATATCCCTGATAACGCAAAATGGACATCCAGGTTTTAAAATTGGTTATCCGGGTACACCTTTCCAAAATGTATTGTTTGATTAGAGTCTTTTTCCTAATTAAATAAAGGTCGTAAACCATAAACGGTTTGTTTGAAGTTCTTTGGTTCTTGGGTAAATTATCAACCTCTTGCGTTTTTTTGATCAAGATTATTCTGTTTTAAAATATATCCCCGTTTAAACGTTAAAAGGGCATCCCAGAATTTTAAAATGCGTTATCGCGGTACCTTACCAAAAGCGATTTGTTTGATTACAGTCTTTTCGTTTAAATAAGCGCCCGTAAAGGCCATATAACGGTTTGCATTGAAGGTTCAATTTTTTTTTGGTAAATTACAACCTTTTCGTTTCTTTTTGATCAAGATTCATATCTGTGTTTAAATATATCCCTGATAACGTCCAAATGGACATCCCAGGATTTTAAAATTGCGTTATCGCGGTACACTTCTCTTCAAAAGTCGATTGTTTTGATTACGAGTCGTTTTGTTATTTAAATATAGCGCCCGTGAAGCCCATATAACGGATGCATTGAGGTTCAATTTTTTTAACTTGGGTAAATTATCAACCATTCGATTTCTTTTGATCAAATTCATATCTGTTGTTAAATATATCCCTCGATAAATTTCATAAATGGACATCCCAGATTTTAATTGTTATGGTAACGTCCTTAAACATGTGATTTGTTTCATTACGAGTCATTTTGCATTTAATTATAAACCTCCGTAAAGCCCATTTAATATATTGCCGGGGTTTAATTTTGGGTATATTATTATTTAATTTGGATTTTTTTAATCAAGATCATTTGTTTTTAAATAATCCTCCATAATTTCATAAATGGACATCCGGTTTTTTTTGGTTATCGCGGGTACCGTCAAAACATGCCGATTGTTTTGATTACGAGTTTTCTCTTTTAATTATAAATCCTAAAGCCCATAAATTTTGCCGGGACCGTTCAAAGGGTTATTGCGGAAATTATCAACTTACTTGGATTTTTTATCAAGACATATTTTTTAAATAATCCCCCATATAATCGTTCATTGGACATCCCAGGATTTTTAAAATTGCGTTTCGGGCCCTTCCACCCAAACATGCGTTTTGTTTCGATTACGAGCATTTCTGTTATTTAAAATAGGCCCGTAGCCCAATAATATGCATTTAAGGTTCAATACCCGGGCACTACATTATCAATTATACTTTATTTTTTTGATCAAGTTAATCGTTGTTTTAATATATCCCTCGATAACGTTCAAAATGGATTTTAATAATTTTATCGGGATCACTGTCGACTCAAACCGCGAGTTGTTTTGATTTTGGTATTTCCTATTTAAAAAACCCAAAGTCCCTATAACTGTATGCATTGACGGTTCAATACTTGTGATCTTGCGGTAAATTATTAACCTGTACTTGCCGATTTCTTTTGATCAGAATTCATTTCTGTCGTTTAAATATATCCCTCGATACATTCGATCATAAATGGACCTCCCAGGATTTTAATAATTGCGTTATCGCGGTACACTATCTACTCAAACATGCCGATTTGTTTCGATTAGAGTCATTTCTGCTATTTAAATATAGCGCTCGTATAAGCTCATACAACGGTAGCCATTGACATTTCAATACTTGTGTTCTTTCAGGAAATTATCAACATGTACTTGCCGATTTCTTCTGATCAAGATTCATATCTGTTGTTTAATATATCCCTCGATATAATCCTTCATAAATGGACATCCCAAGTTTTAATTATTGAATTATCGCGGTACACTGTCTACTTAAACATGCTGATTTGTTTCGATTACAGTCATTTCTGCTATTTAATTATAACCATCCGTATAACCCATTTAACATATTGCCGGGACCGTTCAATACTTGAGTTATTGCGGTATATTATCTACTTGTACTTATTGATTTGTTTTGATCAAGATTGATTCTGTTGTTTAAATATATCCCTCGATATAATCCTTCATAAATGGACATCCAGGTTTTAATAATTGCGTTATCGCGGTACAATGTCTACTCAAACATGTCGATTTGTTTCGATTACGAGTCATTTCTGCTTTTCAATATAGCGCTCCTGTAAGCCAATATAACGGAATGCATTAACGGTTCATTACTTGTTCTTGCGTAAATTATCAACTTATACTTGCCGATTTCTTTTGATCAAGATTCATATCTGTTGTTAAAATATATCCCTCGATATAAACGTTTATAAATGGACATCCCAGGTTTTTAAACAATGCGTTTATCGCGGTACCTTCGACTCAAAAATTCAATTTATTCGTTACGGTTTTCTGCTATTATATACGGGCCTTTATATTTTAAATGGCAAAAATGACTCGTAATTCAAAACAAATCCGTGTTTGGTGAACCTGTTCCTCGGTTTCCCAAAATGAAAATCCCAGGTGGCCATTATTGAAGGAATTTATCGGGGAAACAACAGATTGAATCGATCCGGAAAAATCGGGAAGATTTATTGTTTGCAGAGATAACAAAATTGAAGGGCGTCGGCTTCCGTTTGGCTATGCGGGCCTTTTAAAATGGCAAATGACTCGTAATCTTCGGCTGTTGGAACGGTAACCGCAATTTTGGTTTTTTCCCGGGATTTCCAATTTGATCGAGTATATTCCGGGGAATTAACAAACATCGAATATTTTTGGATCGAAATCGGCGAAATATGGGTTGATAATTTTGCCACAAACACAAATTTGAATTAAACCTTATTGGGTTACCTGCGTTGAAATGGCGAAACGAAGTTCGTAATTCAAACCAAATCGGCTTTAAAGGCCGCAAGATTTCGAAAAACCGGGGATGACCATTTATAACGGAATTTAAATAATTTGCCTTTTTATCTTATATATAATTTTCAATTTATGTTTCCTATATTCTATCTTTTCTAACGGTTTTATTTTATATAAGGTTATAGCAATTTTTGGTTCTATTTTTATTTTGCCTGTTTATTTCAATTACCAGGTTTTTAATTTGTCTTATAATCAAGTGCTCATCAATGCCTTTCATTTTCCAGACTCTATCCAGAAAGGATCTTGGCCGCCCTTGGTATTAAGGCAGGGGCCCCAGCTCGTCCCATTCGTCACGGACGGGAATCTTGGCTGGGCATTGTGCCCTTTCGTCCACCGAACGGACACAGTTTTGGCAGCCTCGGGGTTTATTCGGCTTGGGAATCAAGGACACTCCGACTTCAGTAGAGGCCGCCACGGTGATTGCAAAGATTCGACTCAAAGTAAGAACCGCTTACCCGGTGGCCTTGGCCGGGCAAACGTGTGCACTGGATAATGGCATCTGGTCTTCCGGCTCTCCTCTTTTTGAAGGTGTGTGGGCCCTTCCAGCCCTGGGCCCTCCTGCCATACTGTTGGAGGGACACAATGATTACATGGGTGGTGTTAGGGTTTCTTGTTTTCTTCTTATCTTATTGGAATCCTGCCCTCCTCGTCCGGGTGGAAAAGGTTTCCCGATTCCTGATTTCTCAGGGCTTTGACAATTCGTGTGGTTTCCCCGGTAATCCCTGGGGAATCAGAAGCGGGTCTCTTTGTTTCACTTCCTCATTTGAGGTTCCTGAATCTCCCTTCAAGTCTCTCTTCCTTTTGTGCGTTCTTCTTTGTGCCCAAAACCCGATTAAACCTTTTGGTCTCGCCTTCCCTCACCCTTTGGAAATTCACCCAGCCCTCTTTGGGTCGATTGCAATTTTCCCCAATATTTTCCTCCCCTATTATTTATACCTTTTCCTTTGACCCACCATTGGGTGCAGCCTTTGGAGGTAACCCTGCATGGGAACTTCTCGCTATGATTGCCCGTCATAACCCGTGTCTTCCTTGCATGGTCACCTTGTGCGGGTTGATTCCTCTTTTGGTTCATTATAATTGCATTTGACTGTTAGCAACCCTGCTGTTCTCTTCTATCTTAACCCCCAGTGTTGGGTCGACACTGACCGTCGTTGTGGCGTCATCGGCATGCTTTCTCGCGATTGGTCTTTCCAGCGGAAACGCCAGTTCGGACTCCTTCACCCGGTTGGTAAAAGGCGTTCTGGAACTCTACCAGGCCTTTTAATCACCGGTCTTATGTTCCGGCTGTGTTGATCTGCGTCTTCCCATAAAGGGCCCCGCCTCTCGCCGGTCACTAAAACCTTTCCGCCTGTTCCTGCTCTCTTTGGGCTTTCCTGCGCCAACCGGTTGGTCGGCTTTCCGATCATGTTGGGGTATTGCAGCAGAAATTAAAATTATACGTTAATAGATCTTGGTTTGTGATAAAGGGAGCGATGTTAAAGAAAAGTAATAAATTTTGAAAAATAAGGTTTAAGATTTTTAAAAAATTTAAATATCTCTAAAACTAATGGTTGCACGGTTTATTTGAAGTTATTAAAAGTGTATATGGTTTAAACAATTAAAGATAATAATATTAATAAAAAAGCAATAGAATTTTTGAATTATAACAATTTTTAAAAAGTAAAATTTTCAAAATTTTGAATTTAGCTATCTTTGGATCAGTATTCAAATTAAAAATTTATTACTTAAAACAATTTTGGGCTTTTAATAATATAAAAAAAATAAAAATAAAAAAATTTACTTAAAAGACAAAAAAGTAGAAAAAAAGTTTGAAATTACGTCAAATCTGTTAATTTTTGTTTTTTGCTTTCCCAATTTTCTCAAAAATTCTGAAATTTGATATGTTTATAAGCCTAATGCAAAGTTCTGGGATTTCTAATAAAAACTAATTGGTTTAAACTTAAAATTACAATTAAAATTAATTTGAAGTTAAATTTTGAGTTAAGTTTTTTCCATAGTCTATATCTTATTCCACTAAACCCTTTTTCCTGATCCGGCGGCTCCTGGTCCCTCCGTGCTATCCTAGCTGCAATTGGGTTGCCGCTAAGTAAAGGCACAACCAGCCCCGCATCTAACGAATATATAACCTTAAAACAATCAATTTTTATGGTTTTAGACAGGGCGTTTCAAAACGTGGCCGTCCTCGACAACGGGCACGGGGCTGGGTTAGGTTAGGTTGGGTTAGGTTAGGTTGGTTGGTTTTAAAGTGGTGGTTGAAAGGGAACCGGCCCTAACATTCCGCGCGACGCAGGTTCTCTCCAGGACTTGGCTGTTTCAGGGAGGTACCCCTGTGCCCGCGTGGCCGGAAAGGAGCCACGGAAAAGTGCCACCACCTGTGTGCTGAAGGAAAGCCCAGAAGGAAGTGGCCCAACCCGGGTCGGCAACCCCGGAAACTGCCGCCAGGGTGTCGTGGGGCCGACCTTTCCGCTGCCTGCTTGGTACGCGGGATGCTGGAGGCGAAAGGTCGTGGGGCGCCGTCCTTGCTTTTGCGAAGGGACGTGATTGGCCCGGAAGGAGGCCGCGAAGGAGGACGGGGAGGCCGGGAAGCGCCCTGGCTTCCCGAAGAAGGCCAGGGCGCCGAAGGGGCCGCGCGCAACCTTCCCCGCACTGGGCCCTGGGCGGCCGGCAAGGAAGGGTTGCCCGGCCGAAGGGGCTCAGAGGGGACCCGTGCTGTTTTGTTTCCGGACATTTAAAGCGACGTTCCGGGTGCCCCCCGGAGAAGAAACCCGGAGGGGCCACGTCGCGCCGGGGTCGCCGGGCCTGATCAGTTGCCCCGCGGCCCCCGGCTGGCGACGGGAAAGGAACAACCGTTGGTTTTTAAGGGTATACCGGCCCGCTTATCATGGCCCAGGGGGCCCACATATCCCCAATCCCCTGGCGGCGGCGGGGAATCCTAACTGGATTTTTCCAACGGCCAAAAAAAGGTTCCCCGAACAGGGTTTCCCCTTTTGTCAGGGGGGGGCTCCAAGAACCTCCTGGGTTGGCCGCGGGAAGCTAAGAGGAACCTGGCCGGCCTGAGATTATGAGCCGGCGGCCGTGGAGAGCTGCTCAAGCGGGCTGAACATTGCTTTGAATCTGCACTAAGGAGAATACGAGGACAGGTTGCAGAGTAGGTGCCACCGCCCTTCTGTCTCCTCGCAACCAGGTGGAAATCGCGGGGAAGAGGTGTCATTCCGTAGGCGCTCTCCCTGTCCTCCGCGACTCCCAGCAGGGCCGTACCGCTGATGCGGGTGTGGAGGGGCCGTGGGAGGGACATTCGGCAGGTCGTCTCTTCTCCTTCTGCGGCCGAAAATGGAGCTGGCGGGCTTAACATCCGGAGCCGCCGCTGGGGGCCTGGGGTTGGTCCTGCGTGGTCAGGGCTCCTGGCTCTCATGGCCCTAATTAACAGACTCGGGGGTCTGTTGCCTTTACTACAGGGAGGCCGGACGTGAGGGCTGGTTCCGACGCGCCAGAGGGAGAACAGATGTGTAAGGCGGATGGGGCTGCTTCGCGGCCAGCGCGGTGAGGTTGCAGATGGTGCCAAAACGTTCCTGTGACACCTAAAGGCGCACTCAGGAAGGAACAACGTGGTGGTTTTGGTCGGTGCAGGTCCGACGCCAACCCCGTCTTTTGCCCGCGAAAGTGGTATGTAGGCATTTCCACGGAAAAAAAAAAAAAAAAAAAAAAAAAAAAAGGTTACAGGTTCCCCCCAGACAGGTTCTCCTTTGTCGGCGGTGGGGCTCAGTACCTGCGGCTTGGGTCAGCCACTTGGGAAATAGAGAACCTGGCTGGCCTGGTGTAAGGCCGGCCGTGGAGGAGCTGCTCCAAGCAGGGCTCAATAAGCCCTTTGGATGCGCTAGGAGGGGTGCGAGGGACGGGTTGCAGGAGGTGAGTGTGCCACCCGCTCTGTCTCTCGCAACCAAGAAAGGAGAATCGCCGGGGGAAGAGGGTGTCGACGTGCGTGAGCCCGCTCTCCCTGTCCTCCGCGACTCATGAACCGGCTTACCGCTGATGCGGTGTGGAGGGCGCTGTGGGAGGAGGACATTCGGCAAGGTCGTGATCTCTCCTCCTTCTACGGCCGAAATGGAGCCTGACTGGCGGCGGAGGCTCAGCATCGAGCCGCCGTTGGGGGCTGGGAGTTTGGTCGCGCGTGGTCAGGGGCTCCTGTCCCATGGCCCTAATTAACAGACTCGGGGGTCTGTTACTAACTACAGGGGCCGGACGAAGGCGCGCTAGTTCCGACGCGCCCATTGGGGAGCAGATGGCCGTAAGGCGAGATGGGGCTTTCTTCGGCGGCCAGCGCCAGTGGGTTGGATAGTGCAAAACGTTCCTGTGGCCACCTAAAGGCATCAGGAAGGAACAACGTGGTGGTTTTAGTCGGTGCGAGTCCGACATAACCCGTCTTTGCCCCGCGAGGACGGGTATGCGTGGTATTTCCCCACGGTAAAAGGTTGGGTGGGTTTGGGACTCAAATGGCCGTCGAATAAGATGGCCACGCTGAGCATCCTGCAGACAAAATCTGAACCACTGCACTTGAGCTCAGGTCTCGCTCGATCTCGCTCTGTTGGGAGAAATTGTAGTCGTTTCAGCGTGCGCTACTCCCCAGATCTCCCTTTCGACTTCGAGGGCTACCCTGAATAGAAGCTGGGGTCACCTGATCCCGTTCTTACGGACCTTCCTGTGCTGGTCGCGGGGGATCTCAGCATAAATCCACACTGGCTTGGGGTTCACCTGCGGCAGACGCGCGAGGACACTGGAAGAGTGGCTCCTGGAGAATTCAAGGCTATCCAGTCTTAAATGGGGGTTCAGTAAGCACGTGTGTTCGAGCCCAGGGGTAGGTCGATCGTTGATGTATATCGTTCGCTAGCCCCGCCTGGCTCGCCGAATACAGAGGCTGGAAGGTGTTGACGGGCGTCAGACCCTGTCGGATCATCCTTGCTGTCCGATTCAGGGTCTCCGCCTCCCTAGACACCTATACCGGCCCTAGCCGGACACCGAGGACGACGGCCCAGGTGGCGCCTCGGAAACCTGGACCGAGAGCTGCTGAAGGGAGGCGGCAATAGTGCAGTCATTAGGTTTCTGCGCCCGATATTGTTGATGTGGAGAAGCTGTTAGCTCCGGGACGCAATGTCACAGGTATTGTGACGCGTCGATGTCCAGGCAAACGTCTCCTCCCTAAACGCCAGGTGTACTGGTGGAATCCCGAAATCGCCGCGATGCGTGGAGCTTGCATCGCGGCGCGGCGCCAGTACCGTTGTCGGGTCGGCAGCGCGCCGAAGACCCAGCCCTGGAGGCGGTGCTCGCCTCTTTCAGCAGCAAAAGATGGCTCTCAAAGTGGGAATAGCCGGGGCGATCGCCGCGGCTGGGGAGGATTGTTGGCGGCGAATGATGATGATCCGTGGGGGCGGCCCTGTAAAATGGTAATGAACGAGCTTCGTCTTGGGCCCCCTCACCGAGGTCTAGCGCCGCAGATGGTAGTGGCGATCGCGAGGGCTTTATTCCAGCGAGAGGGCGGCACTCCGGTGGTCCCCAAATGGCACGGATGGTCGACCCAGTCCAGAGCGCCAGAAGTCGGCCAAGAGGTTTCGGTGCGGCCCGCTATGAAGCGGGGGCAAAACGCACCGCCGGGTCGATGGCATTCCGGGACGCGCGCTGGCGCGCTTCAGCCTGGGGACGCCCTGGGCCCAGAGTGAGGAGGCGATGTTTTCTGCGCCTGTCTGGCTCAAGCCTTATGCACAGAGGTGGAAGACGGGCAGACTCGTCCTCATTCAAAGGAGGCGTCCGGCGGACTCACGCCCTCCGCCTACAGGCCGATCGTGTTGTTGGACCACCAGGGATTTCCCCTGAAATTTTCAGAGCGCACGCAGGAGGACACAGCCGGCACTCAAACTGGGTCTTCTGTGAAGAAGAACAGCCGGCGCATAAGCTACGCGGCAGAGGACGACGATGAACAACCCTCGTCTCCCTTACCTGCAGGACGAACACGCAGGCGTTTCTTGAAACGCCCTACCGCGACAACTTTAAGATCATGATCCAAGCGGCGACAGCCAGCCAGACTTTACCACCGACCTGGTCCTGCTGTCAAAGACGAGAGGCCCAGAGGCAGCAGAGCGTGCGGATAAGGACCGCACGCTCGAAAATGGTCGAGCCGCTCGGAGGCAAAGGAGCCGTGGAGGAGGATGCCTTAACGGCGAGGTGCAAGGGAGATGGCGCTCAATCTGAGCATCATCTCCCCAGGTTATAAAGATCCGGCAGCCTGAAGGGCGCTACGTGCGTGCCACTTAAGGTGCTCCTCCGCCGTAAAACGGTCAGTGGACATTATCAGTCGCTCCGCAGTCGGCCGAGATGCGGAGTACTCACGGCTGACAAAAAGGCGTTAGTAGAGGTAGAGGGCTCTCGAGGAGGTGCGGCGTCCTGCGACACTCTATAGAAGTCAGCCGGCGGTTAAGGGCCGCTGTGTGAGGGAGATGTCCACGCTGAGGACTGCCAACCGGGTTGAGCAAATGCTGCGGCGCCTCATCGTGGACATGGTGGGCCCTATGCTTCCAGGCCCACCGCGCGAACATCGTGACCTTACTGCCGGGCTTGACATCTCAACCTGGCCGCCGATATCGGGGCGGCCCCGACGTGCAGCAGTGGTGGGGCCCTGCTGCTGCCCACCACTGCCCCTGCTTCCCCAGCAGCTGCTTTCTGCCCCTGCTGCCCCGCTGCATTACAGCGCCGGTGGCCATGTGGCGAAAGGACTACATTGTGAAGGATGGGCCCTTGCAAGTCTTCCCCAAAGGAAGGCCAGAAGGGGAAGAAAAGAACCCCAGACAGCAGGCCAGGGTGCGACCAGCGCCCCGCAGAGTGGCAACAACGCGGCGGCACCGGGCAGTCCACGGATGGGTGGACGCTGGTGATGCGCCGCAATACTGTAAACCAGGCGCACCTTTGAAACACCGGCAACAAAGAGGGTGCGGAAACCTTGGGCCCTAGCTCGTCGGCAATGATAAAAACGCAGCCGGCCGCAACTGAAAAGGGCCACGTATGACTTATCCTCAAAGATACCCAAAAGCAAATGCAAACTGGAGGATATCATCGATGGCCTCCGTTTCCTCAGGCGGCTTGGCAGGGGCAGATCCTCCAGGTTCGAGCCGACAACGGCGAAAAGAGCCAACAATTGGCAGAAAACTTCGCCAATTGGTTTGGCCCAGAAAAAGTAACAATATCAGGCGAAAAGTGCGCAGATCTTCGCATCTCAGGCTGGGTAGTCAATAAGAAAGACGCCACTCCTAATCGGGTGGTGCTCAGTGCAGGTCAAACTTGCCGGCGCGTCCGATGCGCTGCTTCCGGTGCCTCGAAATAGGGCGCATGGCGGAGCAGTGCCATACAGGCGTCGACCGCAGCAGTGCCTGTTACCGCTGTGGCCAGCTGGGCCACGCCAGTTCCAGAAGGCTGCGAGGCCGCGCGCCATCACGGCGCGCGGCGCTGCGTCGGCTGGCCACAAGTTGGGCAGTGCGGCCTGCCACAAGCCGACAGGAGGCGGAGGGAGGCAGACCTGGGCTTGGAAGCCAGGTGCCCAAGCCCAACGCTTCAGAGGGGACTCAAATGGCCCGTCCAATGGTGTTACGCTGAGCATCCTGAACAAATCCTGAACCCTGCGCCAGAGCTCAGGACCTCTTGTTTCAGGCATGGCGCAGTGGTCCGGTCAGGTGACCGTAGTGTCAGAACGGTATTACGTTCCCCGGCAATAACTGGGCCGGGGACCTGTCGACACTGCGGCGGTCGGACAATCATTATATCCGATTCACGGTCTCCGCCCTCCTGAACACCTATACCGGCCTGGCCGGACCCGAGACGACATTTAGGTGTGGCGCCTCGAGCCCTGGATGTGAGCATGCTGAAGGGAGGCGGCAATAGGTAAGTCGTGGGTTTCTGCGCCCATGTTGTCGATGTGGAGGGAGGCGCAATGGCTCCGGGACGCAATGACTTGGGTGTGTGTTCGTCGATGTCGGGCCAAACGTCTCCCTCCCAAACGCCGGGTGTACTGGAAGTCGAAATCGCCGCGATGCGTGAGCTTGCGGCGTCATGACGCAGCTCAACCACACCCGTTGTCGAGTCGACGGCGCAGAGACCCAGCCTGGAAACCAATTGCTCCGCGCCTCTTTTCAGCAGCAAAAAGTTGGCGCTCAAAGTGGGAATAGCCGGCGATCCTTATGCGGCTAGGGAGAGTTGACGCTAGACAAAACTCTTTAAGGAGAATCGGCGGCGGCCCGTCGTCCAGCACCTGGGCGTCGGTCCAAATCTGGCCGGGTGGCGGTATGAAGCTGCAAATTTAGTCGACCGTCCACACCAGTGCTGCGGGTCGGAGTCCCTAACGGATGCGGTGTCTCGAGGTGAGGTGTTTTGGCGGTGTCCTCGACATCGCCTACGCATTCAACACCCTCCTGGGCCTGCATAAAGGAGCTCCCGATACCACAGGGTGCCTCCCACCTGCCTCTGGTGATCAAGAGACTACCTGTCGCATCGACATGTCGAATTCCCGATGCCGAGATGGGTTCGGACCATCGAATTGTCTGTCGAGTTCCACAGGGGTCGATGTTGGGACCGCTTCTGTGGAACGTTGGTTTTGACTGGGTGCTACGTGGCGGCGTATCGAGGGTGTCGACGTCACTTGTTACGCGGTTGGGCGCTTTCCGTGCGCCAGCGGCAATTTTCCTGAGACTTGCGATTCGCCACTGCCGGGGTCGCTCAAGTAATTGGGCGTCGGCGGCTAGGACTAGGTGGCGCTCGAAAAATCGGGGCCCTTTGCTTTTACAGGCCTCAGAGACGCGCACGCCACCTGCGGACACCCACGCCATTGTTTGGCGTCGCGTCGACATCAACCGACGATAAATTATCTCGGCCCTAGTCCTGAACCGCCGATGGAAGTTTTGCGCCCATTTTGAGCGCCTCAGCGCCTAGAGTAGCAGGAAACAGCGGCAGCTCTCAGCAGACTGCTCCCCAACACCGGAGGACCCAGCAGCTCCCTGTCGCCGCCCGTACGCCGGGGCGGGCCTGGTCCGCAGGGGCACTTTTCCCCCTCGGGTCGCAACTGGGGGCCCAAGGGTGTTGGCATCCGGGCCGACAGGGCTATCGGCCTCTCCCGGGCGGGCGGCCATCGGCCCCCGTGGGCCTGAACGAAACCCCGTATTTTTTCCTGCCGGGAGGGAGGTTCGGGCTTACCCGGTTTAGGGGGAGGGAAGAATTCCCCTTCCCAATGGGAGGGAGGCGGCTGGGCCCCCGCGCCGGCCGTAAACCATGGGAGCCCCGGTGGGGAAAAACCTCCCAAACCCCGGACAAGGCCCAGGAAGTGGGGTCCGTGGCATGGCCTGAGGAGCCCGGGGTCCACCCTGGGTAGGCCGAAACGCCCACTCCTGGGGGGGAGCCTGGGCGGAAGCAGCCGAGGGGGTTGGGGGGCAGGGGCCCCTTCCTTGGGTACGGGGGATTGGGCGAAAGGCCCGGGGGGCCCCGCTCTAATAGGCCGAAAGGGGGCGAAAGGGACAGGGGCCAACCCCTCACCCGAAGGCCAGGCAGGGTGGGGACGCCAACCCTGCATGGAGCCCCGGGCACCCGGGGGTGCCCGCCCAAAGGCGGGGAGGCCGGCTTTTGTTCGGCCGCCAAAGCGAGTTCGGGGGCCCCCCCCGGAGAAAAGGCGAGGCCCGTCGGGGGCGCCGGCCCTTGTTGCCCGCGGCCCGCCGGAAAGGAAAAGCAAGGGAGGGGCCGGCCCACGGCAGGGCCCCCATTCCCGCCCCCTACTTTGGCCCGGGGGCCACAAAGGGTTTCCCGCAAAAAAAAAGGCCCAGAAGGTTCTTTTTCCCTTTTGGGGCTAATCCCGGGTTGGGCACCCGGGGAAAAGAAACCGGGGCCCCGGGGGGCCGGCCGTGGGGGCCCCAAGGCAGGCTGAAAACCTTGGTAGTGGGGAGGGGGACGGTTCGGGGGCTCCGCCCCCCCGCCCCCAACCAGGGGATCCGGAAAGGGGTTCGATTCCTGGCCGCCCTTACCTCCGGCCTCGGCGGGCACCCGGGGTTGGAAGGCCCCGGGAGGGGAACGGCCTGGGGGCCTCCCTCCGCGGCAAAAAGCGCGGACTCTTGGACCCCGGGGGGCGGAAGGGCGCCCTTGCCCTACCCCAGGAGTGGGGGGAATCTTTTAATCGGGGCCAGGAAGGGCCCTAGTTGAGGGCCCTTGGAGGGGGCCATGGCCGGTGAACCCCTTCGGCGGAGCCCGGAGGTTCATTGGCCGTTTGGGCCCCAAAAGGGCTTTCGGGAAGGAACCTGGTTTTGGGGCGTTTGGTCCGGGGCCCGTCTTTCGCCCCGAGACGGGGAGCCAAACCCCAAAAAAAAATTGGTTAGGGGTTGATTGGGCCGGGGGCCCCGAATAAGGGTGGGGTGGGCGGGCCCTGGCCCACCTAAACCATAAAAACCCGGTTTTAAAGTGGTTGGGAAAGGGCACGGCTCCCCTTTCCCCGCGGCCAGGTTTCCCCGGAAGGTGGTTTGGGGTATTGGGGGGCCCGGAGGGCCCCGGGCCACCCGGGTGGGTTGGCTGAAGACGCCCACCGCAAAATACCGGGCCCGAGGGCAAGGGAAGCTCATTTCGGGGCGACCGCCTTTTCGGGTCCTGCCGAGTCCCCCAGGGGGCCCCTTCATTGCGGGCGGAAAGGGGAAGGAGGCCGCCGGGGGCGGGGCCCGGGGCGTGGGGTTCCAAAGGGGCCGGGGGCCAAGGATGGCAGCCCAGGCCCGCCCTTTATTTGGGGGTAGGGCAACCGGGGGGACCAAACCAGCCCGTGGGAAGGACCCGCCCACCCCGGGAAAAATTTTCCCGGCCAAAGTGGACAACCCGATTTGGGGAAGGGGAACCCGGCGGTGGGGCCGTCTCATGGTCGGGTTTTTCCCTAAATTTAAGGGGAAAGGAAAACAAATAATACCCGGGACTGGCCAAAATTTTTTGGGCCGGAAGAGAGGGCACCATTTCCCCCTTCGAGGTGAGCGGGGTTTTTCCCCCTTTTTTGGGCACAAGGACGGCGGGCGGATCCAGGGCCGCGGCCCCTGGGGCAAAAAGGGGCATTCAAAGGAACCCGGGTTTTGGGAAAGCCCTCCGGCAAGGGCCGGGAGGAGGGCCGCCAAGCGGAACTAATGGCGTCTCTGCAACGGGGAAAACCCGGCACCGAAGGGCCACCCGGGGTGAAAGACTCAAAAAAGGGTGGGGACGCCCCCGAGGGCGGATGGGTCCGGCTACAAAAGGGGTTTAAAAGGTGGCCCTGAGGATCGGCGTTCCGAAAACCCTCTAAAAGTCGACATTAAGGCCCGTGGGGATGCCGGAGGGACGCGCCAGGTTGAGAAATAGGGCCTCTCGGGGGAGGTGGGCCTTGCCCGGGGCGAACCTTAACCCCCTTTGGGAAGCGGGCGCCCCGAAGCCATACGGGCCCCCGGGAAGCAGCGAAGGCCTGCGCCTCCTTGCCCTTCAACGCCCTCCCCTCGCCCTCGCCCCGTACCGGCCGGTTTTGGGCAAAAACCCTTGCAAAGGGTGGGCCCCCACTCTTCCAAAGGGGGGCCAAGAAAAAAAAGACCCCGGGGCCCGGCATGCGAAGGCCAGAAAGGAAAAAGGGGGCCCGGGCAGCCCAGGTGGGTGGGGCCGCGCCCCTCAAACGCCAAACCGCGCCCAGTGGCACGGCCAAAAATGCGCTTGGCCCGTTCCCGGCTTTTAAAACTGGGCACCGCCTAAAGAATCCCACAAAGCCGCAAGAACCTCGGACGACCTAAGACCCCAAAAAAGCAAATGGGGGATATCCATCATCCTCCTTTCGCCAGGCGGCACAGGGGGATCCTCAGGTTCCGGGGCCGCAGCGGCGAAAAGGCCACCAATTGGCGAAAAACTGGTTTAAATAACAAAATCGGCAAAGGCGGAATCTTCCATCTCGGCCTGGATGATCAAAGAAAAAGACAGGTGGCTGGGGCGGTGCCAAAAAGGCCGCCGGTCACCTCCGTTAAAGTCAGAAACCCCGGACCGGACCGGTCTCAGTGGAGAATGGAAACTCCCTATCGCGCCCCAAGAAATTTTGGTGGTGGGCGCCCCTAATCGGGTGGGTTGCAGGTCAAACCTTGCGGCGCGTCCGTGCGCTGCTTCGGTTTGGGAAATGGGCCGTGGGCAGGTCCGGCCGACCGCAATCCTTTACCGATGGGCCAGCTGGGCCCCAGGTAAAGGCTGCAGGCCGCGCCGCACTGCATCCGGGCCGCGGCTCGCCCCTGACAAATTGGGCGTGCGGCCTGCCCACCAAGCCACAGGGGCGGCCAGGGGGGCCTGGGCTTGGGCCGGTGCCCAAGCCCGCCTTCCTGAGGGACTCAAATGGCCGTCGAATAAAGATGGACCGCTGAATCCCAGACAAATCAACCACTGGCCAGGCTCAGGATCTCTTTTTCACATGGCGCGTGGTTTCGGTGGCCAGTGTCGGAACCGTATTCCCCGGCAAAAGGGCGGGGACGCCACCGGCAGTGGTCTGGGACTGCCAGGTCCCTCAACCGAGGGACGTGAAAAAGGTCAGGCTTCGTCGGCTCTGTTGGGAGTTGAGTCGTTTCTCTTTTCTCCCCAGATCTCTGCTGACTTCAGGGCTACCTAGACCGACTGGGGTCCTGATCCGTTCCGGGCCCCCCCTGTCTGGTGGGGATCTCAACCCAAATCCCGGCGGGCTCAGCAGACCACGGGAAGGACCTGGAGGAGTTCCTGGAGGTGGGGCTTCGTTAAACGGGGTTAGTAAACGGTGTTGAGCCCCGGGCGGGTCGATCGTTGATTATCGTTGGCCCCCGCCTGGCTCGCCGACCCAGCTGGAAGGTGTTGACGGGCGTCAGACCCTGTCGGATCATCGTTACATCGTTGGGTTGCCCTCTGCCTCCGGCCTGGCCGCCCCGGGACGGCCCCAGGGGTGGGGCCTCAGCCTGGACCGAACTCGAAGGAGGCGGCAAAGGCGGTCGTGGGTTTTCGCCCGATATTGGATGGAGGGGACAAAGGCTCCGGGACGCAATGTCACAGGTTTGTGACGCGTCGATGTCCCAGGCCGTCTCCCTCAAACGGCGGGTGTAGGTGGGGTCCCGAAATGGCGTGCTGGGCTTCTGCGGCGGCCTAACCGTTGTCGGTCAGGCGGAGACCCGGCCCTGGGCCCGGTGCTCCCTTTTTGCAACAAAAGTTGGCGCTCAAAGTGGGAATAGCGGGGCGATCGCCGGGGGAGGTTGTTGGCGGCGGGCGGTGATCCGTGGGGGGCCCTAAAATGGAATGAACGGGCTTTTGGGGCCCATACCAAAGTCTAGCGCCGCAGATGGCGGCGTCCCGAGCTTTATTCCCACAGCGGGGGCCACGGCACCTTCGATGGTCCCAGATGGCCGGATAGGTCGACCCGTCCAAGCGCCGGGTGCCAGGAAGTTCGGTTTGTTTAAAATGAGGGGAAACCACCGGGTCCCGATGGCTTCCGGGACCGCCCGGGCCCCTAGGGGACGCCCTGGAGCCCGGTGGGGCATGTTCCTGCCTGTCTGGTCAAGTTAAACCACGGGGTGGAAGGGACGGGCTCGTCCTCCAAAGGAGGGCGTCCCGGCGGAACCCCCCCCGCCTCGGGCCGATCGTCTGTTGGACGATGTGGGCTCTTTGAAGAATCGTGGCGGGCCCATCTCGCCCTGGGCATGGGCCAAATCGGCGGTGGAATGGCTTCCGCAAAGCCGGTCGACCTCCCGCGGTCTGCAGGTCAGGTCCCGGGCCCAGGTGCGGTTGGGGGGGTGTTTGGCGGTTTACTCGCCGCCTCCCCCTCCGGGCACTAAAAGGGCCCGCCAGGGGTGCCTCCCACCTAAAGGGTGTCGGGGCCCCTGCCATCCGTTGAATTCCCGTGCCGGATGGGCTCCCGGACCTCGGGTTATAAAGAGTTCCCCGGGGTCGGTGTTGGGACCCCTTCCGGGGAACGTGATTTAACTGGGTTCGTGGCGGAAACGGTGTCGACGTCCGTTGCGGACGACCCTCTCACCGCCCGGGCCCAATTTTCCCGGGCTGCGTTCTCGCCACTGCCGGGGTCACCCATGTTGGGCGCATCGGCCTGGAAAGGTGGCCAAAAATCCGATTTACTTTTGGGCCTGGACGCCCTGCAACGCCCCCAATTTTGGGGGTCGTCAACCGCGATAAATTATCCCCTGGTCCTGAACCCCATGGGAATTTTCGCCCATTTGGGCCCCGCCCCAGGTGGGGAGCGCGGCAGCCTCCAGACTGCTCCCCAAACCCGGGGACCGAGCCCTGTCGCCCCCTGAGGGGGCGGGCCATGGTCAAACGGGGCCCCGGGGCCAACCCTCAAAGGAGAAGCGTCTGGGGGGACCCAGAGGGTGTTGGCGATCCGGCCTCCCGGGGGCAAAACCATCTCCGGCGGGCGGCGTCCTATGGCTGGCTCCCCCGGGACCGAACAGAAAATTTATCTTCTTCCTGGGCCGAGGCGGGTCTCGGGCTGTGGCCAAAAGGAATAAGGGGCGCAGAGATGTTGCGCTCCCTTCAAGGAGTGGGGGTTTGCGGCTGGGACCCCGCGCCAGCCGTCATACAGTTGAACCAACGCCCCAATTAAAGTGGTGGCTAGAAAGGACACGGCTCCTAAATTCCCCGGGACCGGGTTCTCTCGGGAACGGCTGTTTCAGGCCCCGGGCCGCTGGCCGAACCTGGAAGTGCCACCACTGTGGCTATGGCCAAGGGCGGCCCGCCGCGCTGGAAAAGGCCCAGCCTGGGTCAGAAACGCCAGAGCTGCGTGTGTCGTGGGGCACGACCCCGCTCCTGCTGGGTACCGGATGCTGGGCGGGTCTGGGGCGCCTCCTTTTTTGCCCGGGACGGATGGCCCGGAAGGGCCGCGGAAAGGGACAAGGGGGGGCCCTGGCTATCCCAAAGAAGGCCAGGGGTGCCGCAGGTGGCGTCGGCCTTCCCCGACACGGCCCTGGGCGGCCCAGAGGGGTGCCCGCCAAGAACCCAAGGAAACCCGTGCTGTTTGTTCCGGCACGCCCAAACGTTCGGGTCCCACACCCGGAAGGGGAAGCGGCCCGCCGGGTCGCCAGACGGATCAGTCCCCCTTTTTCGCAAACAGAAAGGAACAACCGTTGGTTTTTTGGTGGGATACCGGCCGCTCCATCTTGGTCCGGGGGCCCCCTTCCCCCTGCCCCCCACTTTGGTGGCGGAATCCTACTGGTTTCCAACGGCAAAAAAAAAGGTTAGGTTGGTTGGTTGGTTGGGTTAAGTGAGGTTGCGGACTAGAGGTGGCGCTCAAAAAATCCGGGCCATTTCAGGGCCCGGAACGCGCCACCTGCGGACCCCCACATTATCGTTTCGGCGTCCGCGTGCGTCCCGACGATAATATTCGGCCTGTCCTAACCGCCGAGGAAGTTTTGCGCCCATTTTGAAGCGCCTGCGCCTAAAGGGGGAGCGCGGCGCCTCGCAGACTGCTCCCCTCCGGAGGACCCAGCGCTCCTGTCGCCGCCTTTGCCGGGGTGGTTGGGTCCTGGTCCTGTCAGGGCGCCCGGGGCCGACACCCTCAAAGAGGAGCGTGTAAAAGTCCAGAGGGTGTTGGCGATCCGGGCCCGGGGCTCCGGAATTCCGGCGGGCGGCGGCTGTTTCCGGCTCCGCCCCGGGACCTCGCGAAATCCTCCGTCCCTTTTTTCCTGGCGCGGGAAAGGGGGTCTCGGGCTGAGGCCACCCAGAGGAAAGGGGGCGCGAGATGGTCGCTCCCCTTGCAAAAGGATGGGGCTGGGCTGGGCACCCCAGCGCCGGCTCAAACCAAAAAACCGCCGCCCCGTTTTAAAGTGGTGGCTGAAAGGAACGGCTCCTAACATTCCCCGGGAGGTTCTCTCGGGGCAAGCTGTTTCGGGAGGGTACCTGTGCCGCCTGGGTAAACCCCAAGTCCACCACGTTATGTGCTGAAGAACCAACCGCGGAAATGCCCACCTGGGTCGGCAACGCCGAGCATGTGTCGTGGGGCCGCCTTTCGCTTCCTGCCGTTCGCAGGTGCAGCGAAAGGTCGTGGGGTTCCTTGCTTTCTGCGGACGTGTGGGGAAAGGAGGCCCGGAAGGGGACAGGGGGGGCGCGGCTTGCGAAGAAGGCCAGGGTGCCGAGGTGGCAGCGCGCAACCTTCCCCTGACCGGCCCCTGGGCCCGGCAAAGGGTGCCCCCACCCCAGAAGGGCTCAAAGGGGCCGTGCTGTTTGTTCCCCGGGGCGCCAAAGCGCGTTCGGGTGTCCCAACACCCGGAGAAGAAGGCCCGGGGCCCCGTCCGCCGGGTCGCCGAAACGTACGTGCCCGCGGCCCCGCTCAGCGACAAAAGAAGAACAACCGTTGGTTTTAGTGGGTATCCGGCCGCTCCATCTTGGTCGGGGCCCACATTCCCCTCCCCCACTTTGGCGGCGGGGAATCCATAATGGTTTTCCAACGGCAAAAAAAAAAAAAAAATTGGTTAGGTTGGTTGGTTGGGTTCCCCGAACAGGTTCTCCTTTTGTCAGGGTGGGGGCTCATCCTGCGCCCAATCAGCCGCGGGGAAAAGGGAACCGGGCCGGCCTGGGGAGGGCCGGCCGTGGAGGGGCTGCTCAAGCGGGCTGAAAAGCCCCTTTGGATCCCTTAGAGGTGCGAGGGCGGGTTGCGGAGGTGCTCCCCCTCTTCCCTCGCCACCGGGGGTGGAGCCCAGGGCAGGTCGATCGTTGATGTATCGTTCATCGCCCCGCCCTGGCTCATGATTTTCTGAAGCTGGAAAGGTGTTGATGAGCGTCGAGACTGTCGGATCGTCGTTACATCCGATTGGAAGTTATCGCCCTCCTAGCGTTCTATACCGAGCCTAAGCCGAACCGAGGACGACGGCTGGTGGCTTTCAGGAAAGCCTGAACCGAGCTGAAAGGAGGAGGCAATAGTGCAGTCGTGGGTTTTCTGCGCCGATATTGTTGATGTGGAGGGAGCTGGTAAGCGCCGGGACGCAATGTCTGGAGTGTGCGTCGTGTCTGATGGCATCCCCTCCTAAACGCCAGTGTACTGGTGGAATCAAAAATCGCCGTGCAGCAGGCTTTGCATGCGGCGCGCTACACCCGTTGTCCGGGTCGACAGCACGCCAGAGACCGGCCTGGAGCCAGTGCTCCGCCTCTTTCAGCAGCAAAGATGAAACCACCAAGTGAAGATAGCCGAGGCGATCATACGCGGCCTGAGGAAGAGGATTGTTGGCGGCGCTGAACTGACGGTGATCCGTGGGGGCGGCCTATAAAATGGTAATGAACGAGCTAAGTCATGGGCCCCACTGCCGAGGTCTGGCGCCGCAGATGGTATGACGATGTAAAGACCGCCCACAGCGAGGATCACGGCACCTTCGATGATCCCAGATGGCGGATGGGGTCGACCAGTCCGGAAAGCGCCAAGAAGTCGGCCAGGAAATTCGGTGCAACCCTTCACAAAATGAGGGGCGCTGCCCGAGATCGATGGCATTCCGGTTGCGCGCTGGCGCTAGCCTGAGGACTTCCTGGAGCCCCGGAAGTGAGGAACGATGTTCTCTGCCTGTCTGGCTCAAGCCTTAATACCGCAGGGTGGAAGACGAGCGAATACGTCCTCATCCAAGGAGGGCGTCGGCGGACTCGCCCTCCGCCTGTCCGATCGTGCTGGTGGACGATGTGGGAAAACTGTTGAGAGAATCCGTGGCGGCCGCATCGTCCAGCACCTGGAGCACGTGGGGTTAAATGTAACGGAGGTATGGCTTCCGCAGGGCGGTCGTGTCACGCAGTGCTGCAGGTCAGGTCCGGCTGCAGGATACGGTAACTCGGGGTGAGGTGTTTGGCGGTGTCACTCGGTATCGCCAACGCATTCAACACCCTCCTGGGCCTGCATAAAACTCCGATACCACGAGGGTGCCTCCCTACCTACAAGGGTGATCAGGGCCTACCGCAGCATCGACGTGTCTGATTCCCGTGCCGAGATGGGCTCCGGACCATCAGGGGTGTCGATGTCAGGAGTTCTGAGGTCGGTGTTGGGACCGCTTCTGAACGTAGGTTTTGATAGGTGCTACGTGGCCGCCCCAGCATCGAAATTATCGACGTCACTTATTACGCCGGACGACTACCGTCACGCCGGCTGTTTCACTGAGGCACTGCGATTCTCGCCACTGCGGGTCGCTCGGTAATTGAGCGCATCCGGCGGCTGGGACAAGAGGTGGCCTCGAAAAATCCGGGCCCTGTACTTTTGCGATTCTCCGGAACGCGCATATCACGGGCGCCACATGTTGTTTGCGGCGTCCGCGTCGACGTCAACCGTCCATGAAATATCGGCCTAGTCCTGGACCGCCGATGGAGGTTTGCGCGCCCACTTCCAGGCGCCTCGCGCCTAAGTGGCGAGCAGCGGCGGCTCTCGAACCTGTCCCCCAATGCCGGAGACCTAGCAGCTCCACTGTCGCGCAGCACGCGGGTCGTCAGGTCATGGTCCTGGCCAGAGACACGTGGGCCAACACCCTCAAAGGGCACGGCCAAGTGCACAAAGAGAACCAGAGGGTGTTGGCGATCCGGGCCGTACGGGGCTGCGGACCATCTCCCGGCGGGCGGCGTGCCTGATAACTGGCTCCTTGCCCTGGGACACGAACACAGAAATCTCCGCGTCACTCTTCTTCCTGGCGCGAGAGGCAGTCTCAGGGCTGTACGCCAGCCCCGGAAGAAAATAAGGGGGGCGCAGAGGGTGCGCTCCCTTGCAATGCCACAGGAGTGGGAGCTGCGGCTGGAGCACCCCAGCGCCGGCAAATCAAACTATATAGAAGCCATACTTGGATTCTAAAAGTGGTGGCTGAAAGGACCACATCCCTAACATTCCGCGACGCAGGTTCTCTCAGGTTACGGCGCTGTTTCCCGGAGGTACCTGTGCCGCGTGGCGGTGAGAGCCCACGGAAAATGCCACCGCCACTGTGGCGTATGTGCCGAGGGCGGCTCGCTTACGCGCTGGAAGAGTGCCAGCGGGTCGAGCAACGCCGAGAGCTGCGTAGTGTCGTGGGGGCTGACCTTTCGCTTCCTGCCGTAGTGCGGGATGCTAGAAGCGAAAGGTCGTGGGGCGCCGTCGCCTTGCTTGCGAGGACGTGATGGCCGGAAGGAGGCCGCCGGAAGGGGTCAGGGGGTAAAGGCGCCTGTATCCGCAGAAGAAGGCCGGGGGCGCCGAAGGTGGCGTACGCGCGCAACCTTCCCCTGACGCACTGAGCCCCTGGGCGGCCGGCAGGGGTGCCACCATGAAGAAAAGGGAGCTCAGAGGGGCACCATGCTGTTTGTTCCGGCTTACGGCGCCTAAAGCGACGTTCGATGTCTGGCTACCGGAAAAGAGGCCCGAAGTGCGACGTCGCGCCAGGGTCGCCGAACTGTGATCGGTGCCGCGGCCCCGGCTACAGCGACAGAAAGGAACAACCGTTGGTTTTAGTAGGTAACCGGCCGCTCCATCTTGGTCCGGGGCCCACCGCTATCACACCCCTCACTTTGGCGGCGAGAGTCCATCGCTGGATTTTCCAACGGGAAAAAAAAAAAAAAAAAGTTAGAGTTAGGTTAGGTTAGGTTTAAGTTAGGATGGGTTGGGTTTTTTTTTTTTTTTTATCACTATTTTCTGACGTGGTGGATCAGGGACCCTGGTTTAGCTCTTTTTATTGTTGTACGTGTTCTTTTGTACTTTGGCTCTTTTTTTTAGTTGTTCTGTACATGTTCTTCATGCTTATCTTTTATATTATTATACTATTTTTCACTTAATGTATATTCGGATTCCTAACACTTTTATTATTTCTTCTTTTTTTGTGTACTTGGTTTCAGTTTTACACTTTTTGTCTGTTTTAGCGCTTTTTACACTATTACTCAGTCCTAGAGACATTTGCTGTATTCTTACAATTCCTTACGACATTTATCTTATTGTACATTCTTACACTATTTTCTTATATTTCTACAAATTTGCTTATTCTTACAATTACATTTCCTTATTACTACATTAACCTACTTCTATTTATATTACTAATATTAAATGCATATATTCTTATGATATGACTAATATTGCCAAATTGCTATTTCTCTTGTTTATGCTACTTACAATTTTGTTGCCTTTAAATTTAGTGAGGCTGTGTTGTGCTTGAAACTATTAGTGAGCCAAATTTACTATATTAACTTCTTCCTATCTCCAGTGCAGGCTCTGTCTCTCCTTGAACATCAGGCACTCAGTGAGAAGGTGCCAGGAACTCTGCAGAGCCTCCATCCCACACTCGCATGCCGGGTTGTCCCGACATTTGAGCGATGCAGATACTCCCGCAAGCCCCATGCCCTGTCTCAAAGCCTGCCAGCTGTGGACCCGGTTCAACGCCTCCCTAATGGTGCAGTGCGCATCGATCGCGTTCGGGAAGAAAGAGCTTGGTGGTCGAGGCTGTTGGCTCCGTTATTGTAGCGCCGATTCCATTCGTCGTGGACTTGCCGAAGACCCCTCTTGACGAATGAAACCGAACATTTATCGTAGTCAGGTTAGGTTGGGGATTAGGTTAGGTTAGGTTGGGTTAGAGTTAGAGTTGAGTTGGATTGGGTTAGGTTCCTCGGCAGACTGTGCCTGATGGCTGGCTCCTTGCCCTGGGACCTAGACGCAGGGCTATCGCCTCACTGTTTTTCTAGCGCCGGGCGAGGTCTCGAGGCTGCAGGCCAGCCCGGAAGAAATAGGGGGCGCAGAAGGTGCATGCCCACCCATCTGAGTGGGAGCTGCGGCTGGAGCACTTCCAGCGCCGGCCGTCAAACTAACCGACCATGCGCCCGTTCTAAAGTGGTGTGGCTAGAAAGAGGACCACAGCTCCTAACATTTCCACTTGCGACACCGATTTCTCTCGGGACACAGCTGTTTGGAGTACCTGTGCCGCGTGGCCAATGAGCCCACAGGCGATGCTACCACTGTGGCGGTATGTGCCGAAGAGACGACCCAACACGTGCTGGAAGAGGTGCCCAGCCTGGGTCGAGCAACGCCGAGGAGCTGCGCGTAGTGTCGTGGGGCACGACCTTTTCGCTTCCACTGCTGTGGTACGCAGGATGCTAGAAACAAAGGTCGTGAGGAACCGTCCCTTGCTTTTGCAGGACGTGATGGCCCAGAGGAGGCCGCGGAAAGGGACAGGAGGCCGTGAGCACCCTGGCTATCACGCAGAAGAAGAGCCAGGGCGCGAGGCGTACGCGCAGCCTTCCTGACACTGAGCCCCTGGGCGGCCCGGCAGAGGTGCCGCCGCCCAGAAAGGCTCAGAAAGGGGCGCCGTGCTGTTTGTTCCGGCGCGGCGCCTAAAGCGACGTTCCGGGTGTCCCAACACCCGGTGAGAAAGACCCGAGGGGCCACGTCGCCGGGTCGCCGATGACTGTAATCGGTGCACGCTTCGCTAAAAGCGACAGGAGAAAGGAACAACCGTTGGTTTTAGTGGGTATGCCAGCCGCTCCATCTTGGTCCGGGAGCACATGTCCCTGCTGCCCCTCCACTTTGGCGGCCGGGAATCCGTAGCTGGTTTTCCCAGCAAAAAAAAAAAAAAAAAAATGGCCCTAGGGAGACGCCCTGGGCCAGAGTGAGGACGATGTTCTCTGCCTGTCTGGCTCAAAGCCCTTAATACCACAGAGTGGAAGACAGGCAGACTCGTCCTCTCAATCAAAGGAGGGGCGTCCGGACTCGCCCTCCGCCTACAGGCCGATCGTGCTGTTGGACGATGTGGGAAAATAATACGAGAGAATCATTGGCATTGCATCGTCCAGCGCCTGGAGCACGTCGGTCCGTCTGACAGGTGGTAGTATGGCTTCCGCAAGGCCGGTCGACCGTCCACGCGGTGCTGGGTCAGGTCTGGCGCAGGATACGCGGTGCAATGTCCCGGGGTGAGGTGTTTGGCGGGGAGTCACTCACGACATCACGCCAACGCATTCCAACACCTCCTGGAGCTGCTGCATAAAGGAGGCGCTCCGTGCACAGGGTGCCTCACCTGCTGAGGTGATCCAGGGCCTACCTGTCGCATCGACGTGTCGAGTTCCCGTGCCGGATAGGCTCCGGACCATCGAGGTGTCGATGTCGAGTTCCACAGGGGTCGGTGTTGGGACCGCTTCTGGAACGTAGGTTTTCGTTGGGTGCTGCGTGGCGGCAGCATCCCGGTGTCGACGTCGCATTACGCGGACGACACCTCGTCACCGCCCGTGGCACCAATTTTCGCATGAGGCTGCGTTCTCGCCCTGCCGGGGTCGCTCAAGTGATTGGGCGCATCCGGCGCTGGGACTGAGGTGGCGCTCAATCCCGAGGCCCTTTGCTTTTACGGGCCTCAGACGCGCCACCTGCGGACGCCATATCATCGTTTGCGGCGTCCGCGCGTCGACGTCAAGCCACGACAAATATCTCGGCCCTGGTCTAGACCGCCGATGGAAGTTTTACATACATTTTGAGCGCCTCTCGCGCCTAGAAGTGGCGAAACAGCGGCAACTCTCAGACTGCTCCCCAATACCCGGAGGCCAGCAGCTCCTATGTCGCCGCCTGTACGCCGGGTAATTGGATCCATGGTCCTGTTACGGGCAGCCCGTGTGGGCCGACACCTCAAAAGGAGTACTGCGGTATTAAAGAGAACCCAGGGTGTTGGCGATCCAGGCCGTGCAGACTGGACCATCCGGCGGGCAGCGTGCCTGATGGCTGGCTCCTTGCCCTGGGACCTGGATGCCGAAATCCTCGCGTCCTCTTTTTTCTGGCGCGAGGAAGCAGGTCTCAGACTGGGCCAGCCCCAGAGAAGAGATAAGGGGCATGAGGCAATTGCGCTCCCTTGCAATGGAATGAGCCTGGCTGGAGGCGACACCCAGCGCCGGCCGTCAAACTATAAACCCTTACGCCCCGACAGTAAAGTGGTGGCTAGAAAGAAGGGCAGCTCCCTAACATTCCGCGCGACGCAGGTTCTCTCAGGACACAGCTGTTTCAGGGAGGTACCTGTGCCGCGTGGCCGAGGAGCCACAGGCAGGAGATGCCACCACTGGCGTGTGCCGAAGAGACGGCCCAACAAAAAGGTTACGTTGGTTGATTAGGATTCAGGTTTTTTTTTTTTAGTATCGATCTACCTCCAACATAATCGGAGACTTATTGGCGACCTGCTTTCCTTGCCAGTTCTCGCAATTATTCCTCTCGCACTTTTATACTGCATACTATCTTTTCTTTTATTCTTCCTCATTCATTACTTTCCTGGTGGGATTCCAGCTATCTTTACTATTCTAAATTCTATCTTTCTTTATTTCGTAACATTATAATCGGTAATAATTGTACACCAAACACTTCGACACATGGGTCGGTTTTGTTCATCTTTTCTTGTTAAGGTATGACAATATATATATCTTATAGCTAATTAACGGTTTACTTACATATTATTTTCTTGAATTTATTCTAACATTACTTATCTTATAAATTTTCTTAATACAATTCTCTTATATATTACTAATTAGAAAACTCACAGTTCTAGGTTGCCTTACATTACTAAATTGTTTTCAAATCATGCTTAGCCTATGCTAACTATTATATTTAAATAACCTATATTTACTTAAAATTACTAACTTATAACTATTTCACATACAATTTTGAATTTACTTTCTTAAGAATCCTATATTACATATCTTGAAGTCTATATTAAAATTTTACATTTTATTACAATACAATATTAATCTTTCTATACTAATATTAAATAATTCAAGCGAGGAGTTAAATTATAGTCACTTATTTAATCTTTTTGCACCTATTAACTACTCTTTTTGCACAGATCTATAAATAATGTGTCACCAACTTTCGTGTACTAATAACTCAGTAAGATACTACCTTACTTTGATCTTGGACACCAATTCCCACCATGGCCCTTTCTGTACCATACACCCGGGCAGTCCTGCAAAGGTGTTCTATCGTTTCAGGTGAATTCGCCATCACAATTGCACGCCGGATTGTCGCTGCATTTGAACCGGTGCAGATAAACCTGAAGCGCCATGACCAGTGAAACGAACCAAGTCGGGGTCCATGTCAATAGTTTAATAACCGGTAGGCTACGGATACCTCCGGAAGAAATAAACTGTTAGTAGAACCAGTCGCGCTTCCGTTTGGTATCTACTATTCCCACTCTTCCACGGATTCCTGACGAATTATCTTCTTCTAGAAGCGAGACCGGAACATTCATAGTCGGCCTCGTCTTGACATCGAAGATGCGGCCCTCCTTCGCCAAGTAGTCTGCCCTCTCATTTCCCTCCCCTTACAGGCTCTCACCAATGAGGGATCAAGGGCTTCCTTGCCTTCAGAAGTCTTTCTATATTTCCTGGCTTCTATCATGCATGGGGTGAAACATCCTGCTGACATACTGTCTCGAGGCGCGATTCCGGTCACTGTGTATTTCACGATGAGTCCATTTTCCCCTTGAGTGCTATTCTGGTAGCCTCGAGAAGGGCCAGAAAGCTCCCGCCACAGTAGACTGTGCAATCCTCCAGCTTCAAGTTTTCAGGTACTTGTTTCCGACATTTCCCTCCCCAGCTACGGAGGAAGGGCTGGCATAAACTTTCCCCTCTATCTTACTGCCGTCAGTGATTTTCACAGACGTGCAGTTCTGCTGGAGGTCACTCTGCTCCCGCCACTCTGGCAAGCATAATTCCGGTAATCTGAGTCACCAGGTGTCCCAGCCTGCAGTGAGGCCGGACGCTCCAGATCTCAGTCTCCAAACAACTCGCTCTGATTGCCCCTCTTGATCCGTACAGTGAGGCAGCCTCCCGAATCATATGTCAGAAGGCAAAACCCAGCCAATACGAGGACCAGGTTGAAGTGCTGTCCGGTAGGACTTGACTATCTTTTGGGCAGAACTGCGTTGTAGCATGAAGAGGCGTTTGCGTATTTGGGCTTTCACAGTTGCGGGGCCAAGCACTCCGCCGCATACATAATAATCAGCTCTACGATCTCGCAATGTACATCGTCTGACTTATCTCGAACTCCAAGGCCCCAGCTGATTTTAAGCTGCGTAAAGGCTGTTTGTACAAGTTTTGGGACCTTGTGGCTCTTAACTTGCATGACCTGAAACTAAGAAAGTCAACCTATCGTCTGTGTAAGGCCGAACACTTTCATCTCCTTGGTCATGCTGACTCTCCCCATGTGCGCAGAGTTGGGGTGTCGTGTTTCAGCCTGTTCGTCACCAACGCAACCTTGGTCTTGGACGAAGATGCAGGCAACAGCTTGTTTCGACTCTGTCCACATACACAATCAGGGCTCGCCAGCCGTCCTTTCTGTATCTGGGGCCAGATCTGAGACCCGCAGAACGATGTCGTCCGCGAATGCCTGGCAGTATGCCCCCATTCATTCAGTTCTTCAGGATCGGGTTAAGTAGGAAGGTTCCAGAATATGGGACTATGGACCCTGCGCACTTGCTCACTGGTCGTTTTACGGACATGTTCTACTGCCGGCGTACCTGACGCATAGTCGGTCACTAAAGTGCTCCGACCAGCCCGCCAGATTCGCCGGATAGCCCGTTTCGTAATCTGCATGTGTGCCCGGCCACCAAGCGCTATCAGAGCGCCTCTGTGTCAGTGAGATAACTGATATTAACTTTACGTTTTAATTCTTGTATTGTTTTTTGAACAAGACGTGGGGGCATCCTCCGTGAACTTTATTGGCATAAATCCATACTGTCTTCCGCTAATGGCAATATATGCCATTTAAGTCTCTAACTAGCATCTTCTCCGGTATTTTGCCAAATACTGTGGGAGACCAATTGGTCTATACGCTTTCGGATGCGTGAAATCGTCCTTCTGACCACTTGAAATACTACAACCTCTTTCCACTTCATAGAAAGTGTCAAGAGACAGGCATGCATTTGCGAGTGCCAGAATTGGTGCCAGCCACCAGTTTATGTGACCATGCAGATGTCCATAGATGGTCAATCGAGGAGCCAGGAGCACACGGGTTGGAAACTGGACGCAGCCCAAATAAGTTCGTCACTAGTGGATGGAGGGTCGCTTGTTCCCGCTTGCATCTCAATATTTCACATTCCTAGCGCGCATTCTTATTTGTACATGGGCTGGATCATCATGCTCCTTACGATCTTCAGGGTAAAAAGTCTCTGCCAAGCTCTGGCTGACCTTGATTTAACAGCGTCCCATACCAGAGTAATTGAGTTTCTTCCACTCTATTTGATCGTTCTGCCAATAACCCTGTAGATGCTGTCCCATCTCGACTCCGCTCCTGCTGCCTGCAAAAACTCTTTCCAGCTCGTTGTCTGGGCCAGCCTGCCTCCTTGAGGTATGTCCTTTGCGTTAAGGCCACACTGTCACGACCATTTGCCTTCTCACCTAGTGCTGCGTACGATATCCGGCGTTTTAGTCTGGAACTTCTCACGTTTGAGCCTACCAGCTCATCATTCCACCAGAACAGCTTTGTTCGACATCCCCTTTTTCTCTTGGGGAATACAGCCGTCACAGACTTCCGTAATAATAACATATGTACCATTGCGTCTTCAGTGCATTTTTATACGTTGATCTTCTGTCTCTTCCTTTGTAAGTACTTTCACACAGGATGTTGGTGAGTCTATCTGGATTGACTCCAGTCCGCTTTTTAGTACTATAGATCCATGTTCCTTTTTATGTCTGTGTGCCGGTCGCTACATCCATGATAATGTCCTGAATTAAAATTGCTCTATGGTCCGAGCTGGTAATCTCATCGATAATCTCCATCCTTCCGTCCTGAATGGCAGCTCAATCGAGCAGGCTGTGATGTCGACGCAACGTATCTAGTTCCTCTCTATAAATATCGAGTTGGCTCGTTCCCCACGTTCAAAATCTCGAGCTCCAACTCATTGGTGCTGCTGCCACACTCCGTTCTCGTGTGTCCCGTGGTTTTGCCCACCAGGTGTTCCACACGCATTCATGTCGCCGCCCAGTACCACGTATTATCCAAAAGCTTTAATGCAGTGAAGCGCTGCGCCGATCCTAATGAGTATCGGGTCGATGGGTATGTTCGGTTCGGAGTACCTGGCACCGCATTCCCAACGATCCGGTTCTCAACATTGCGACTGCCAACATTCTCGCTTAGCCAGTTCTGGGTAATGGGTGATGTCGATGGTGTCATCGAAGATACGCAGTGGCCGCCTTGACTACCTTTCCTGGTAGTCTTTGCCGCTACATTGCACTATCCTCATACTCAGATACGACCTCATCTCCCCAATACTACCGATGTAGGAGCTCTTGGATCAAAGGCAAACACTTCACTCTTCTTTTGTAACTTCCACTACAAAAAGTTCAACTGTTGCCGTCTCCAGCTCCTCTGAAGTTGGCCTGTATTACATGATGCCAACGGCATGCACCTACTCTGCCCACTCACCAGGACAGCCTTAGCAGTAGGCTACTGCCGCTCTCTTGCCAGGGCTTCCCATTTCCTTATTGGGCGGTCAGGACTAAATGCTCGTGGCATCAGGTTCTTAGCTTCGTGTGACTACAATTAATGCACGTCGGAGGGTCACCAGCTGGCCGCACCACTTCCTCATGTGAAGAACCACCACAGTGCGAACAGAGGTCTGCCTGTTCGGTGCACGGTTTTAGTGTGTCCACCCTCCCAGGCACCTAGTGCATTGCGCAGAAGATGATTCGTCGTGCACTCTGCCTGCTTACTTTTGAGGTCGACGTGAACTGTTTGTGGTCAACAAGACATTTCCATGGCAGAAACCTTGAGAACGACATGACAAGTGGGAGTTCCAGTATTTTCGATATCTCACTTGCATTCTGAGGTCCTCTTTTGCCAGGTTTCTAGTAGTTTTTGTTTTTGCATGTCTTGATAGCGTTATTGATGTCCTCTTCGCTTTATGCCTCATTACGTCAGCGTAATATTACAGAGGATCCTTATTTTGAATTTCCTCTTCTTTTAATCTCCGGTTTCCCGCTTCGTGTTGGTGGTTTCGCTTTTGTAAGCATGCTCTTGCCTCACCAACTCGGTCATATATCAACTCGGATCATTTCCTGGAGGTTCCTTCTCCGCTAATGTTTTGTCGGTGACCATACCTATTCTACTGGAAGTTCACCGGATTCGTTCTGCCTGCCCTTTCCTGCTGCTCATGTTTCCCGTTTCTACCTCGCCTAAGTTCGGCTTTACGGTCCTGGGGCTTCAGCATTTTCTTATGGGTTGGCTCCTGTCAACTTCCATCTTGTGCTGGGGTCAATGGATAAATCACCCACAGGTTTGCCGGAGTACAGTGCATATTATAATATCAAGATAAAGCTAATTTGTCCTTAGAAATTTTGCCGAAATATGTAATTTGGGTGCTTCAAATAGCAAGTATTATTAACTCCCTAAATGGATATAAGTAAAGGAAAAAGTAATATTGTAATAAATCCTCAATCAATCTCTTACTCTACCAGTTTACTCACAAAGCGCAAGAGAGAGATCACAAAATCAAGGCCTATGCCGAAAGAACGGTAAAAATCCGTCAATCCGTTTCGAAATTATCTTATAACTAATATACGCAAGATGGCGGATTCAAAATGGCCGCCAATCAAATAAATATACAACTGCACTTAATTATATAATCAGAAGCCGCATCGAAATCGGCCAGTTAATTTCACAATTAAAATTTTGCAACAACTTCCAGGACTTAGAAAATTTCGCCTTGAACCTCCTTCAAAGAGATTAAGGTGGGGGTTGATACTCGCCCTATATATGCTCGAGAGGTCCGAAGGGTTTGTCTTCAAATACCAAACCGTGGAAATTTACAGGGGCCAGGTGAAAAATGGTCAAAAATCGCGCTACAGCCCCCGTTTCCGAATATGGGGTTTTTAAGTTTTGTGCGGATTGGCTGGAATTCCCTCAGTTGATATTAAAATTTATATCTCGAAACGGCATGCTAAAAATTTGGAAAAATACCAATAAATCCTGGAAGTACTGCTAACACAGCGCCTTCCAGACGATCTTCACACTTCGTTTGAAGTCAGACTTGTACGAAGTTTGAGGATGATTACCAACAACCGCAAAAACCGTTGTTTTCGTTCCTGTTAATTCCCCTATGGTCCAGGACAGTACGAAAAATTCCTGAAACTACTTAGGCCTATGAAGTTGTTGAGCACCAATTCCGATCCTGTCCGTCACTCCTTCCGGGAACCACGTGGTGACGAAAATTACGCTTCTCGATACAAAAGTTCGATAACTCCGTAACCCGTACTGATAAAATCCCAGATTTTTTAGGGATTGTAGTGATCAAGCTTTAGAGTTCACAATAAAAAGGGGGTTGTCGATCTGGATCTCGAGATATCGCCCTCGAGAGTTCGCTTCAGGCGTTGTTCGTCTTCGGTCCTGTGTTGTTCCTCGAGATGAATTTCGGGATGCTCTAAAACGGTTTTGAGGGGGTTGACTCGGCCATCCTCTGGAATGGGTCTGATGTTAATTTCTCCCCGGAAAAAGAGTGGCGGCCACGTGGTTTTTCACTAAAACCCGTATTACTCGTCAATTTCAACGGGGAAAAAATCTGGGACTTTGCTGGAACGTAGATAGCACCCGTGCACTCGGAACACAGTCGAAAATATATCTCGTCGATCAAAATCGAGCAGCGCACGCCACTGTGTTCTCACACGTACCGACCACGTGGGTTTTTCCAGTTTTTGGAAGATAACTCTTTATCCCGAAAAACGTCTCCGAGACATGGTTTCACCACTTTGGATTCTGGCAGCTTTCCGCTGTACAACACCAAGTTCAACACAATCCGTGCGAAAAATACCACCACTTAGATTTTTGGAACATGAACGACTCAAACGTTGCGCGCGGTGCGACGAGCAGGCTCGAACTAGGGGTTAGAGTTGGGTTAGGTTAGGTTAAGGTTGGGTTCGGTGGGTTGTCAGATCTCCCATCCGGCGCGTCTGGGTTGCGGATAAGGGGCACCCCAGATATGGGGGTACCATTCGACCGGCGGACGAAACGACGGTGCTGCGTCTCTGCTCCGTTAAAGATTGGAGAATGTCGAGGCAGCTGCTCCAGAGGGTGAGCCTGTTGTGGCGGGCCTCAGACCCTCGCTCCTATTACCCCTCTTTGTTAAGAGGGAACTTTGGATACAGGCAGTCTCTACTGCGAGTGCGTCAGAGCCCGCCGAGCGTGATATGAAAGAGCAAAGGTATTGTAGATAGTGTGTGTGATTGGGGCAAAGGGTAAAGTGCGAGATGTGTATGAATGGAAGTCCCGAGAGGGACGGTGTGATTCGTTCGGTGTGTGCACTCGGCATGAACACCGGGCGATCTCGGCATCGTGGGTGTCGTGGATGCGTCTCGCGGCCTGCAGCGGTGCTGAGGGTCCTGACTTCGTTGGCCGGACCGCGAGGAGACAACCTCTCTAAAAACCGTTGATCTCTGTTGGCGTTGTGGTGCGACAGCGTCAGGTTACTCGCAAAGGCAGCTGGAACGATACGCAACCGTGCTTCGGCCGCCTGGGAACCTCCGCGCCCCCAGGCGTGTTTAGGGTTACCGGTGCTACCCATGGTCCCTATTTGATGGACTTCCTTTGCCTACTATTACAGGTGATTTAGGTATGGACAACATTAAATGAAATAAAAACTAGTAGCAAAATCGACTTCAGCGACGACAATGGCGAGATATTGGACTCGAAACCTTTTCGGAAGGTTCAATCGAAGGAAGGCGCGGACCAGGTGAGCCGGCTCTCCGATAAAGGTGAAAACGCGAGGGTATGCCTCAAATTTTTCGAAAGCGCACAAGGGAGGACACGGCCGGCACTCAGAGCGGAGTCGTCCGGTGAGGACGACCAATGTTAAAATTTGTAGCGGCAGAAGAGAGGTAACCTTGTCTCCTTGTCGCGGGACGAACGCGGGCGCTGGCGAAACGCTTCCGCATTCCAGCTGCGAGATCATGATCAGTAGCGGCGTAACCCGAGAGCCACCACCACCGATCTAGTGCAGCGCAAAACGAGGAAGGCCCAAAAGGCAGCAGAGCGTGCGGAAAAGACCGCGCTCGAGGAATATGAAACGCTCGGAGGAGAGAGGCCGTGAGAGGATTGCGCGCAGCGGAGGGATGCAAGGAGATGACGCTCAGAAACCTGAGCATCATCTCCCGTTTTGAATCCGGCGGCAACCTTCAAAGCTACACGTGCGTGCCCGCGGGTAACTCTCCGCCAGCAAAACAGTCGGTGGTGCCATCCAACCGCTCCACCCAGTCGCTTGAATGCAGTACTCGGCTGACAAACGTTGGAAGCGAGTAGAGCTCTCGAGGAGGAGGTGCAGCACGTCTAGGCCGCTAGAAGAGGAGCCGGCTTCAGGGGCCGCGGTGAAGAACTTGTATCACGTTGAGGGACTTCCAATAGACGTCAGACAAGTTCTGCGGCGTCTCATCGTGGACATGGTGGGCCTATGTTTCCCAGGCTCACCGCGACATCACGCGGACCGCCTGCTGCCGGAAGCGGCGTCCTCCGCTGGCCGCCGATAAACGGGCAGCCCCGACATTTGCGGCGATCATGTAAGGCCTGCTGCTGCCTCTACTGCCCCTGCCTCTGGCTGCCTGCTGCCCTGCTGCCCTACGTGCAGCGCCGGTATTATGCTTGGCAAAAACGACTAAGACCTTATCGAAGGGTTGAAGGGCCCCGGCAAGAAGTCTTTAAAGGAAGGCCAAGAAGGGGAAAAAAGACTAGACATGAGCCAGGGTGCGACTAGCGCCACACAAATGGCAGCAACAGCGGCACCTGGGCAGTCTGGATGGAGTGGTGCTGGCGCGCCGCAAAACTTCAAACAGGCACTTCTTCCAAAGTGACACCGGCAGCAAAAGAGGTTGCAGGCTTAAGGCCCCACTCGTCGGCTGTAGTAATCAAGCTGCAGCCAGCCGCAGCTAAAAGGGGTCACATGTGCCGACATCCTCCAAGATGCCAAAATGCAAACTGGAGGATATCATCCGATGGCCTCCGTTTCCGCCAGGCGGCAACAGGGGCGGATCATCAGGTTCCGAGGGCCGACAGCGGCGAAAAATATGATTGGCAGAAAAACTATGATTAGTTTGGCCCAAAAAATATTTTACAACAATATCAGGCGAAAAGTGCCAGATGCTTCGCATCTCAGGCCTGGATGATTCAGTAGAAAAGACGGAGGTGGCTGAGGCGGTGGCGCAAAAGGCAGCTGCCGGTCACCTCCGTTAAGTCGGAGAAATCCGCCGGGACCGGACCGGTCTCGGTGGAGTAGTGATGAGCGCCTATCGCAGCCACCGAGAAAATTATTGGTGGTGGGGCGCCTCTAATCGTTAGTTGCTCGATTGCGGGTCGGCTTGCGCAGCGCGTCGATGCGCTGCTTCGGTTATGAAATAGGGGACGCGTGGCGGGAACAGTGTCATACGGGCGTCGACCGCAACAGTGCCTATTACCGTTGACAGCCAGCTGGGCCGCAGGTAGAGCTGCGAGGCCGCGCGCGCGCCATCCTGTGCGCCGCGGCTAACAAATCGCTGGCCTGGGTGGAGCAGTGCGGCCTGCGCCTGAAGCCCGACGGGAGGCGGCGGAACAAGGGGAGCCTGGGCTTGGAAGCCAGGTGCCCAAGCCCAGCCTTCCGCTTTGAGGGACTCAAGTGGCCGTCGAATAAAGATGGCCACGCTGGGCTGCATCCTGCAAGACAAATCTGAACCACTGCGCCAGAGCTCAGGATCTCTTGTTTCAGAGCATGGCGCAGTGGTCAGTCAGAGTGGCCATGGTCTCGGAACCGTGACCACATTCCCCGGCAACAGCTAACTGGGCCAGGGACCTGTCGACTACTGCGCGCAGTGGTCTGCAGGGACTGCTGCAGGGGTCCCCTCAACAAAGGACAGTGAGTCCCGAGCTTCGTCAGCGCTCTGTTGGAGTAGCAGTCATTTCAGCGTACTTTTCTCCCAACAGATCTCTAGCAAACTTCGAGGGCCTACCTGGACGACTGGGGTCACTGATCACGTTCTTACGGACCCTTCCCTGTGCTGGTCATAAGGGGATCTCAACATAAATCTTGACTTAGGGTTCACCTGCAGCAATTGCCTGAGAACACTGGAGGAGTGTCCGCAGGTGGGCTGTCAGTCTTAAACAGGGTTCGGTAAACGTGTATTTCGAGCCCAGGGCAGGTCGATCGTTGATGTATCGTTCATCGCCCCGCCCTGGCTCATGATTTTCTGAAGCTGGAAAGGTGTTGATGAGCGTCGAGACTGTCGGATCGTCGTTACATCCGATTGGAAGTTATCGCCCTCCTAGCGTTCTATACCGAGCCTAAGCCGAACCGAGGACGACGGCTGGTGGCTTTCAGGAAAGCCTGAACCGAGCTGAAAGGAGGAGGCAATAGTGCAGTCGTGGGTTTTCTGCGCCGATATTGTTGATGTGGAGGGAGCTGGTAAGCGCCGGGACGCAATGTCTGGAGTGTGCGTCGTGTCTGATGGCATCCCCTCCTAAACGCCAGTGTACTGGTGGAATCAAAAATCGCCGTGCAGCAGGCTTTGCATGCGGCGCGCTACACCCGTTGTCCGGGTCGACAGCACGCCAGAGACCGGCCTGGAGCCAGTGCTCCGCCTCTTTCAGCAGCAAAGATGAAACCACCAAGTGAAGATAGCCGAGGCGATCATACGCGGCCTGAGGAAGAGGATTGTTGGCGGCGCTGAACTGACGGTGATCCGTGGGGGCGGCCTATAAAATGGTAATGAACGAGCTAAGTCATGGGCCCCACTGCCGAGGTCTGGCGCCGCAGATGGTATGACGATGTAAAGACCGCCCACAGCGAGGATCACGGCACCTTCGATGATCCCAGATGGCGGATGGGGTCGACCAGTCCGGAAAGCGCCAAGAAGTCGGCCAGGAAATTCGGTGCAACCCTTCACAAAATGAGGGGCGCTGCCCGAGATCGATGGCATTCCGGTTGCGCGCTGGCGCTAGCCTGAGGACTTCCTGGAGCCCCGGAAGTGAGGAACGATGTTCTCTGCCTGTCTGGCTCAAGCCTTAATACCGCAGGGTGGAAGACGAGCGAATACGTCCTCATCCAAGGAGGGCGTCGGCGGACTCGCCCTCCGCCTGTCCGATCGTGCTGGTGGACGATGTGGGAAAACTGTTGAGAGAATCCGTGGCGGCCGCATCGTCCAGCACCTGGAGCACGTGGGGTTAAATGTAACGGAGGTATGGCTTCCGCAGGGCGGTCGTGTCACGCAGTGCTGCAGGTCAGGTCCGGCTGCAGGATACGGTAACTCGGGGTGAGGTGTTTGGCGGTGTCACTCGGTATCGCCAACGCATTCAACACCCTCCTGGGCCTGCATAAAACTCCGATACCACGAGGGTGCCTCCCTACCTACAAGGGTGATCAGGGCCTACCGCAGCATCGACGTGTCTGATTCCCGTGCCGAGATGGGCTCCGGACCATCAGGGGTGTCGATGTCAGGAGTTCTGAGGTCGGTGTTGGGACCGCTTCTGAACGTAGGTTTTGATAGGTGCTACGTGGCCGCCCCAGCATCGAAATTATCGACGTCACTTATTACGCCGGACGACTACCGTCACGCCGGCTGTTTCACTGAGGCACTGCGATTCTCGCCACTGCGGGTCGCTCGGTAATTGAGCGCATCCGGCGGCTGGGACAAGAGGTGGCCTCGAAAAATCCGGGCCCTGTACTTTTGCGATTCTCCGGAACGCGCATATCACGGGCGCCACATGTTGTTTGCGGCGTCCGCGTCGACGTCAACCGTCCATGAAATATCGGCCTAGTCCTGGACCGCCGATGGAGGTTTGCGCGCCCACTTCCAGGCGCCTCGCGCCTAAGTGGCGAGCAGCGGCGGCTCTCGAACCTGTCCCCCAATGCCGGAGACCTAGCAGCTCCACTGTCGCGCAGCACGCGGGTCGTCAGGTCATGGTCCTGGCCAGAGACACGTGGGCCAACACCCTCAAAGGGCACGGCCAAGTGCACAAAGAGAACCAGAGGGTGTTGGCGATCCGGGCCGTACGGGGCTGCGGACCATCTCCCGGCGGGCGGCGTGCCTGATAACTGGCTCCTTGCCCTGGGACACGAACACAGAAATCTCCGCGTCACTCTTCTTCCTGGCGCGAGAGGCAGTCTCAGGGCTGTACGCCAGCCCCGGAAGAAAATAAGGGGGGCGCAGAGGGTGCGCTCCCTTGCAATGCCACAGGAGTGGGAGCTGCGGCTGGAGCACCCCAGCGCCGGCAAATCAAACTATATAGAAGCCATACTTGGATTCTAAAAGTGGTGGCTGAAAGGACCACATCCCTAACATTCCGCGACGCAGGTTCTCTCAGGTTACGGCGCTGTTTCCCGGAGGTACCTGTGCCGCGTGGCGGTGAGAGCCCACGGAAAATGCCACCGCCACTGTGGCGTATGTGCCGAGGGCGGCTCGCTTACGCGCTGGAAGAGTGCCAGCGGGTCGAGCAACGCCGAGAGCTGCGTAGTGTCGTGGGGGCTGACCTTTCGCTTCCTGCCGTAGTGCGGGATGCTAGAAGCGAAAGGTCGTGGGGCGCCGTCGCCTTGCTTGCGAGGACGTGATGGCCGGAAGGAGGCCGCCGGAAGGGGTCAGGGGGTAAAGGCGCCTGTATCCGCAGAAGAAGGCCGGGGGCGCCGAAGGTGGCGTACGCGCGCAACCTTCCCCTGACGCACTGAGCCCCTGGGCGGCCGGCAGGGGTGCCACCATGAAGAAAAGGGAGCTCAGAGGGGCACCATGCTGTTTGTTCCGGCTTACGGCGCCTAAAGCGACGTTCGATGTCTGGCTACCGGAAAAGAGGCCCGAAGTGCGACGTCGCGCCAGGGTCGCCGAACTGTGATCGGTGCCGCGGCCCCGGCTACAGCGACAGAAAGGAACAACCGTTGGTTTTAGTAGGTAACCGGCCGCTCCATCTTGGTCCGGGGCCCACCGCTATCACACCCCTCACTTTGGCGGCGAGAGTCCATCGCTGGATTTTCCAACGGGAAAAAAAAAAAAAAAAAGTTAGAGTTAGGTTAGGTTAGGTTTAAGTTAGGATGGGTTGGGTTTTTTTTTTTTTTTTATCACTATTTTCTGACGTGGTGGATCAGGGACCCTGGTTTAGCTCTTTTTATTGTTGTACGTGTTCTTTTGTACTTTGGCTCTTTTTTTTAGTTGTTCTGTACATGTTCTTCATGCTTATCTTTTATATTATTATACTATTTTTCACTTAATGTATATTCGGATTCCTAACACTTTTATTATTTCTTCTTTTTTTGTGTACTTGGTTTCAGTTTTACACTTTTTGTCTGTTTTAGCGCTTTTTACACTATTACTCAGTCCTAGAGACATTTGCTGTATTCTTACAATTCCTTACGACATTTATCTTATTGTACATTCTTACACTATTTTCTTATATTTCTACAAATTTGCTTATTCTTACAATTACATTTCCTTATTACTACATTAACCTACTTCTATTTATATTACTAATATTAAATGCATATATTCTTATGATATGACTAATATTGCCAAATTGCTATTTCTCTTGTTTATGCTACTTACAATTTTGTTGCCTTTAAATTTAGTGAGGCTGTGTTGTGCTTGAAACTATTAGTGAGCCAAATTTACTATATTAACTTCTTCCTATCTCCAGTGCAGGCTCTGTCTCTCCTTGAACATCAGGCACTCAGTGAGAAGGTGCCAGGAACTCTGCAGAGCCTCCATCCCACACTCGCATGCCGGGTTGTCCCGACATTTGAGCGATGCAGATACTCCCGCAAGCCCCATGCCCTGTCTCAAAGCCTGCCAGCTGTGGACCCGGTTCAACGCCTCCCTAATGGTGCAGTGCGCATCGATCGCGTTCGGGAAGAAAGAGCTTGGTGGTCGAGGCTGTTGGCTCCGTTATTGTAGCGCCGATTCCATTCGTCGTGGACTTGCCGAAGACCCCTCTTGACGAATGAAACCGAACATTTATCGTAGTCAGGTTAGGTTGGGGATTAGGTTAGGTTAGGTTGGGTTAGAGTTAGAGTTGAGTTGGATTGGGTTAGGTTCCTCGGCAGACTGTGCCTGATGGCTGGCTCCTTGCCCTGGGACCTAGACGCAGGGCTATCGCCTCACTGTTTTTCTAGCGCCGGGCGAGGTCTCGAGGCTGCAGGCCAGCCCGGAAGAAATAGGGGGCGCAGAAGGTGCATGCCCACCCATCTGAGTGGGAGCTGCGGCTGGAGCACTTCCAGCGCCGGCCGTCAAACTAACCGACCATGCGCCCGTTCTAAAGTGGTGTGGCTAGAAAGAGGACCACAGCTCCTAACATTTCCACTTGCGACACCGATTTCTCTCGGGACACAGCTGTTTGGAGTACCTGTGCCGCGTGGCCAATGAGCCCACAGGCGATGCTACCACTGTGGCGGTATGTGCCGAAGAGACGACCCAACACGTGCTGGAAGAGGTGCCCAGCCTGGGTCGAGCAACGCCGAGGAGCTGCGCGTAGTGTCGTGGGGCACGACCTTTTCGCTTCCACTGCTGTGGTACGCAGGATGCTAGAAACAAAGGTCGTGAGGAACCGTCCCTTGCTTTTGCAGGACGTGATGGCCCAGAGGAGGCCGCGGAAAGGGACAGGAGGCCGTGAGCACCCTGGCTATCACGCAGAAGAAGAGCCAGGGCGCGAGGCGTACGCGCAGCCTTCCTGACACTGAGCCCCTGGGCGGCCCGGCAGAGGTGCCGCCGCCCAGAAAGGCTCAGAAAGGGGCGCCGTGCTGTTTGTTCCGGCACGGCGCCTAAAGCGACGTTCCGGGTGTCCCAACACACCGGTGAGAGAAGAGGCCCGAGGGCACGTCGCGCCGGGGTCGCCGATGACCGTTATCAGTGCCGCGGCCCCGCTAAAGCGACACGAGAAAGGAGCAACCGTTGGTTTTTTAGTGGGTATACCGGCCGCTCCATCTTGGTCCGGGGAGCCCTACATATCCCCGCTGCCCCCTCACTTTGGCGGCGGGAATCCGTAAGCTGGATTTTTCCAACGGCAAAAAAAAAAAAAAAAAAAAAAAAAAAAAAGGTTAGGTTAGGTTGGTTCCCCGAACAGGTTCCCGCTTTGTCGTAGCGGTGGGGCTAGTACCTGCGGCTTCCTGGGTTGCCCGGGGAAGCTAGAGAATCCTGGCCGGCCTGAGGTGTAAGGCCAGGCCGTGGAGGAGCTGCTCAAGGGCTGCAGAACCTGCTTTGGATGCGCCTAAGGAGGGTGCGAGGGACGGGTTGCAGGAGGTAGGTGTGCCGTCTCCTTCCTGTCTCTCGCAACCAAGGTGGAGTCTGCGGGGAAGAGAGTGTCAGGTATTCCGTGAGCCGCTCTCCTATCCTCCGCGACTCGGCGGACGGCTAACCGCTGATGCGGGTGTGGAGGAGCCGTGGAAGGAGGGACATTCGGCAGGGTCGTCGATCTTCTCCTTCTACGGCCGAAATGAAGCCAAGGCGGAGCTTAACATCCGGGCCGCCGCTTGGGCTCAGGAGTATCGTCCTGTGTGGTTTGGGAACTCCTGGCTCCCATGGCTGAGTAACAGACTCCGGGAGTCTGTTACGTAACTAGAGGCCGAGACGAAGGCGCTAGTTCCGACGCGCCCAGGGAGGCAGATGGCCGTAGGCGACATGGGGCTGCTTCGCGGCCAGCGCCGGTGGGGTTGCAGATGAGTGCAAAACGTTCCTGTGACCCCACCCTAAAAGGCGTCAGGAAGGAACAACGTGGTGGTTTTAGTCGGTGCGAGTCCGACATAACCCTCTTTGCCTCTCGAGGACGAGTATGCGTAGGCATTTCCCACGGTAAAAAAAAAAAAGAGAGTTAGGTTAGGTTAGGTTAGGTTAGGTTAGGTTAGGTTAGGTTGATTGGTTAGGTTAGGTTAGGGGTTGGTTAGGTTAGGTTAGGTTTGCTGCGTGGCGGCAACATCGAGGGTGTCGACGTCACTTGTTACGCGGACGACACCCTCGTCACCGCCCGTGGCACCAATTTTCGCAGGGCTGCGATTCTCGCCACTGCCGGGGTCGCTCAAGTAATTGGGCGCATCCGGCGGCTAGGACTAGAGGTGGCGCTCGAAAAATCCGAGGCCCTTTACTTTTACGGGCCTCGGAACGCGCCACCTGCGGACGCCCACATTATCGTTTGCGGCGTCCGCGTCGACGTCAAGCCAACGATGAATTATCTCGGCCTAGTCCTAGACCGCCGATGGAAGTTTTGCGCCCATTTTGAGCGCCTCGCGCCTAGAGTGGCGAGAGCAGCGGCAGCTCTCGGCAGACTGCTCCCCAATACTGGAGGACCCAGCAGCTCCTGTCGCCGCCTGTACGCCGGGGTCGATTGGGTCCATGGTCCTGCACGGGCACCCGTGGGCCGACACCCTCCAAAAGGAGAGTACAGCAGTACTAAGGAGGACCCAGAGGGTGTTGGCGATCCGGGCCGTACGGGGCTATCGGACCATCTCCGGCGAGGCGGCGTGCCTGATGGCTGGCTATTTGCCCTGGGACCTAGACGCAGAAATCCTCGCGTCACTTTTCTTCTGGCGCGAGGAGGCGAGGTCTCGGGGCTGCAGGCCAGCCCCAGAGGAGGTAAGGGGGCGCAGAGATGAATTGCGCTCCCTTGGAATACAGGAATGGGAGCTGCGGCTGGAGCACCCCAGCGCCGGCCGTCAAACCATAGAACCATAGCCCGTTCAAAGTGGTGGCTAGAAGAGGACACGCTCCCTAACATTCCGCGACACAGGTTCTCTCGGGACACGGCTGTTTCAGGAGGTACCTGGCCGCGTGGCCGGTAGGGAGCCCAAGGAAGATGCCACCACTGTGGCGTATGTGCCGAAGAGACGGTCCCAACATGCGCTGGAAGGTGCCCAGCCTGGGTCGAGCAACGCCGAGAGCTGCGTAGTGTCGTGGGGCACGACCTTTCGCTTCCTGCGTAGTACGCAGGATGCTAGAGAGCGAAAGGTCTGGGGCGCCGTCCTTGCCTTCTGCGGAGACGTGATGGCCCGAAGGAGGCCGCGGAAAGGGACAGGGAGGCCGTGGCGCCCTGGCTATCCGCAGAAGAAGGTCAGGCGCCGAAGAGTGGCGTACGCGCAACCTTCCCCTGACACTGAGCCCCTGGGCGGCCGGCAAGAGGTGCCCGCCGCCAGA